>PVIU01013709.1:0-54847 GCA_004026605.1 Ondatra zibethicus | reverse complement strand
CCCACCCCTCCTCCCTCCCCCTTCTTCCTTGAGAGAGGGCATGGTGCCCTGCCCTGTTGGAAGTCCAAGGCCCACCCCCATCCCTCCTGGCCTAGGAAGGACTGCATTCAAAAAGACTCGGTTCTCAAAAGATAATACATGCAGAAGAGATAGGTCCTGGTGTCATTGTTGATGGGTTCTCCATCTGCCAACTTTCGCCGCCACATTCAGAGAGTCTGGTTTGATCATATGCTCATTCAGTCCCAGTCCAGGTGGATTGGTGTGCTCCCATTAGTTCAGGCACACTGTCTCAGTAGGTGGACCAGCCCCTCACGGTCCTAAATTCCTAACTCATCTTCTCCCACCTTCTGCTCTTCACCTGCACCTTGGGGACTCAATCCATTGCTCTGATGTGAATGTGGGTCTCTGTCTCTATCTCCATCCATCGGATGAAATTTCTATGGACGTGATCAAGATATTCATCAGTGTGACATTTCTTATGAGTGCTTGGATAACATATTTGATAAGAAATTTAGCCAGGCATTGGTGGTGCATGCCTTTAATCCCAGCAGAGGCAGGCAGATCTCTGTGAGTTCAAGACCAGCCTGGTCTACAAGAGCTAGTTCCAGGACAGGCTCCAAAGCTACAGAGAAAGCCTGGCTTGAAAAGCCAAAAAAAAAAAAAATTAAAAGAAATTTAGATTTTGATACAACTAAAAATTATTAAGAAGTACTCTAATCCAACTGAAAAGGGCATACCCAACCCTGATGATCTTCTCTTCTTTAATTAGGAAACTGTAGCCATTAGGAGCATGTTTATTCACACAACATTATCTCAATGCAGATGAACTCTCTTGATAAAAAAATTGGTTCAGAGACACAGAGCTCAGAAATATAATCTCCCTTAATTCTTTGTCTATAGAGGTCAGCAGACATTGATGGGTTTGATCCTTATTCTTCCCAGGCCCCTAAGATGTGGACATGTACGATGATAATACACGTGCCTAAGACGGGTAATCTGGGGAATGGGAAAGTGTTCACCTAAGACAGAAATGATCATCTGTCCTGTTGCAGAAGCAGAGGCTTTATTAAAATTAATAAAAGGGAAGAATTGTGGAGGGGTGATATGGGATTCCCTTCTGTATATGTGATACTTTTATTGTTTAGTGAATAAAGAAGCTGTCTTGGGCCTGCACAGGGCAGAATAGAGGTATGTGGGAAAAACAAAACTGAATGCTGGGAGAAAGATGCCAGAGTCAGAAGTCATGAAGCCACCAGAGGTGAAGTACACAAGCTGCTAGCCAGAACACAGCCAGTAGGCTATGAGCCTCATGATAAAATATAAAGTAATGGAAATGGGTTGCATTAAGATCTAAGAGCTAGACAATAAGAAGCTAGAGCTAATAAACCAAACAGTGATTTAATTAATACAGTTTCTGTGCGGTTATTTTTCATGTGGGAAGCTGGAAATGAACAAGTGGGCTCCACCAACAGATTCGCACACAACGTGGTCAACTATATCCATGTAAAACCTGACAAAGCTTAAAAAGGAATTCTACACACACACACACACACACACACATATGCACACACACACACAGTTTAGCTGCATTTTATTTATTGGCTCATGGAGTGTCGCAGTTTCTTTAAAAGAGGTCTTCCAGATTCGGCGGTAGCAATAAAAAGAAAAAATGAGTAGTTTTGAAATGGCAGCTTCCTGGGCTGTGCAGGTAGCATGAACTCTAACTCTTTCAGAAGGTCTGGCTATGGAACATTTAAATGGAGTTTGTGAGCACAGTGTTACAACTTACCTAATGGCAACACAGACCTTCTGCTACCTGAACCTGGATCTAGGGCAAAGAGAATGTCTCTCAAAGGCAACGAATGAACCTCTGATATGTTGGATTAGATAGTCAAAATACAAAGGAGCCTTATTCATAGTAATGTTGTTTAGCATTTTAAGAAACATTTCTGTACAGAAAAGACTTTCAGATACACAATAGGAAAGATTCTGACATTAAAAGACCTCTAGATGAGGCACAGTGTGTTTTTAAAAATGTACATAGGCTTGGGAGAGAGAAGAAAAGAATAAAGAGACAGTAAATGTAATATAAATGAGCACAGATAGTCATAGATTAAAGGAGTAAAGATAATAAGATAAATATTAAACTTGTAGAATAAGTAATATAGTAAGAAAAATAAGCCATGTGAAGATGGGATATACACAGAAAGTCTGAATTATGTATATTATTGTGTTTTCTTTGAATTTTTGACTGTGAAGAAGCTAAGTACAGAAAGACATTTCATTGTATAGGCTGCTAAGATATATTTGAGACATATCTTGATTTCAGAATTTGGGTCTAAGGATATGTTACTTTGGAAAAGAGGTTCTTTTTTTAATTCCATAGAAGATGAGAACCTATGGATTTCTTGTAGACTAATGTGGTTTGATGGACCAAGATCACCTGGAAGGTCTCCATAAACAATGCCCCAAATTACTTCACGCAACAAAAAGCAGGAAGGAGTTTGGAGAGAACTATGCCCAAATTCCCCAAATGATTGTCTTAAATGCTTGTTTAACATTGAAAGGGGGATATGCTATAGAAATTTGCATTGGTATGGATCTTGGTTTATTGATACACATTTAAGGTCAATTTTGTTATATATGTATTTCTGTTATTGGGTTTGTACAGCTCTTTTAAAAATGTAATGTATAATTAAGAAATATAAGTTAATAGATAATTATCTAAAATAGTCAAGCTTGTAGTCATGTTATGTTTTCTAGATATATAGAGATATTTTTCAGTTAGATAGAAATTCTTCAGATCTTTAAAAGACCTTCAGAATATGGCATTTAAAATGTTTTAAGATCTCAGGAATTTTCATGACAATAAGACATATCTGCTCCTGGCAGCCCCAATCTACTACTGAGGATAATGGACATTGAAGAGGCTCATTATGAAGTATATTATATATTTGGGCAAGAAACTGCTCTTGCCTGGACTGTTTGATGGAATTGGACATGCAGGACCCACAGAAAAATGACTGCTGAAGTTGCCTAAAGATGATAAGGCAGTCTTATCATCTTTGGAGTTCCTACTTCATGAAAGGGTATGATAGACATTCTGCAGGACACAGAAAAAAGTAACTGACAAATTACCAATGTAGGCAGACCTGTCTTTGGAATTTCATGCTTTGTGGAAAAGTCTCCTAGGCACCATGGACCTGTGGGCTGAAGACTGGATGTCCCAATGATACAGAAGATCTTTGAGTTATTGTCCAGTCAGTAAGATGTCTCTCACAATTCTAGAGTTTTGGAAGATGCTTAAAGTGCACTTTCTGTTTACTTAGGTAATATTATATCCTTCTGGTGTCTTTGATGGAGGTGAAGAATAGAAAGATATAGTTATAGTTTTCCTTAGTTATTATAAAAGATAAAGTAGATATTAATATTTTAACTATAATTCTTGCTTGATAACTGTTTTGTTGAATGTAATTTTTCTATGTTAAAGTTTAAACTTTCCTTTTTTTATTTAGACAGAAAAGGGGAGGTGATGTGGGATTCCCTTCTGTGTCTGTGTTACTTTTGTTGGTTAATAAATAAAAAAGCTTTCTTGGGCCTTCACAGAGCAGAATAGAAGTAGGCAGGAAAAACTAAACTGAATGCTGAGAGAAAGAAGGCAGAGTCAGGAGAAGCCATGGAGCTGCCAGAGGGGAAAAGTGAGCCAGCAGCAGGAGCCTTGCTGGTAGGCCACGAGCCTCATTGTAAAATTTAAAATAATGGAAATGGGTAAAATTAAGAACTTAGAGCTAGCAAATAAAAAGATAGAGCTAAAAGCCAAGCAGTGATTTAATTAATACAGTTTCTGTGTGATTATTTGGGTCTGGACAGCCCGAATGAACAAGCCAACAGAAGCCCAAAATGTGGGCCCATTTCCACCTTGTCTGTCCATTAGAGAGTTTGGAGGTACCTCAAAGTGGTTCATAATCATAGTTGCATGTCCCAATTCAGGATGGGATTACTTAATTCTTTTGACATTAAGATAGCTCCATTCAATCCTGATAGATGGTAAGGATATGCAAACATACTTCTGCTCCTCCTTTTGTAACTCTGGTCACTTTGGGAGAGGCACCCGGTGGCTGGAGAGGCACCCGGTGGCTGGAGAGGCACCCGGCGGTAGGCACCAGGATTCCACTGTCTCTTCTAATCAGTGAAATTGACCTTCCCGTGAAGAGGAGGGAATAAAATAATAAGAAGAGAAGACCCTATGGAGCTTTAATAAGCTGTCATCAGTGTTTGTCTTCTTTGCCACTCTGACAACTATACGATTATATCTCAGAGTCATTTTGATTTTCATTCCTGTGGTGATTGACGATGTTCAACAATTCCGTAAATATCTTTTGGACATTTTAGATTCATCTGTTGAGAATACTATGTTTAGATCTGTACCACTTTTTAAATTGAATTATTTTGCATTTTGATGTCTAGTTTCATGAGTTCTTTATATATTTTTGAGATTAGTCCTCTGTCAAATGTAATGTTGATGAAGATCTTTTCCCATTTTGTAGGCTGTCATTTTGTCTTATTGACTGTGCCCTGTCAACTGAGACTCTACATTTATTTCTCAGCTGCCAAGACCCAAATAATCACACAGAAACTGTATTAATTACAAAACTGTTTGGCCAATGGCTGAGGTGTATTTCTAGCTAGCTCTTACATCTCAATTTAACCCATTTCTATCATTCTATGTATCACCATGAGGCTGTGGCCTCCCAACAACTCTCTCGCATTTTTCTCCCTTTGTAGCTACATGACATCTGTCTGCCTCTACCTTCTTTCTCTCTGCATTCAGTTTAATTTTCCTGCCTATATTCTGTGCCCCCATAGGCCAAAGCAGCATTTTTATTAACCAATGGTAATAAAATATATTCACAGCACAAAGAAAAGAATCCCACATCAGTGTACCTTTTCTTACAGAAGCTTTTCAGTTTCAGGAGGTCCAATTTATTGATTGTTGTTCTCAGTGTCTGTGCTACTGGTGTTACATTTAGGAAGTGGTCTTCTGTGCCTATGCATTCAAGGCTACTTCATTTTGCTGGACTGTTTTGGCTATCCTGGGTTTTCTATTTTTCCATATGAAATTGAGTATTTTCCTTTTGTGGTCTATCAAGCATTGTGTTGGGACTTCAAGGGGGTTGCATTGAATCTAAGATTGCTTTTAATAAGATTGCCATTTTTATCAAGTTGATCCTTCCTATCCAAGGCCATGGAAGATCTCTCCATTTTCTGATATCTTCTTGAATTTCTTTCTTCAGAGACTTAAAGTTCTTGTCATGTAGGTCTTTCACTTGTTTGGTTAGAGTTACCTGAAGATATTTTATGTTGCCTGTGGCTATTACAATGAGTGCTGTTTCTCTGATTTCCTTCTTAGCCAATTTATCATCTGTATATAGGAGGATTACTGATTTCTTTTGAGTTAGTCTTGTATCCTCCCACATTACTGAACATGTTTTCAGCTGTAGAAGTTTCCTGGTAGAATTTTTTGGTGACTTATGAATATTGTCATATCATCTGCAGAATGCAAAAGTTTAACTTATTTCTTTTGAAATTGTATCTCCTGGTTGTCCTCTTGTTGTGTTATTGCTCTAGACAGAACATTTACTACTATATTGAATATATATGGAGGGAGGAACAAGACAGCCTTGCATTGTTTCTGATTTTGGTCAAATCATTTTGACTTTCTCTCGTTTTAATTTGATGTTGGCTATTGGCTTTCTGTAAATCACCTTTATTATCCTTAAGTATATACATACAACCCTGATGTCTCTAAGACATTTGTCATGCAAGAATGTTGGATTTTGTCAAAGCTTTTTCAGCATCTAATAAGATGATTGTATGTATTTTTTTCTTTCAGCTTGTTTATACGGTAGATCACATTGACATATTTCCATATGTTGCACCAATCCTGCACCTCTGAGGTGATGCCTACTTGATCATGATGAATGATTTTCCTGATATGTTCTTGGATTTGGTTTGCCATTCTTTTATTACATATTTTGCATAAATGTTCATGAGGGAGATTGGTCTGCAGTTCTCTTTCTTTGCTGCATCTTTATGTGGTTTAGGTATAAGTAACTGTAGCTTCATAAAAGGAGTTTCACAATGTTCCTTCTGTATCTATCATGTAGAAAAATTTGAGGAGAATTGGAATTATTTTTTCTTTGAAATCCTGGTAGAATTCTGCACTGAAGCAATCTGCTCCTCGAATTTTTATTGTTTGGAGGACTTTTAGTGACTGCTTCTATATCCTTAGGAGTTATAGGTCAATTTAAATTTTTCATCAAGTCTTGATTTAACTTTGGTATATGGGACGTATCATGAAAGTTGTACTTATATTTTAAATTTTCCAATTGTGAGGAGTATAGGTATTTGAAGTGATATTTGATAATTATCTTGATTTACTCAGTGTCTGTTGTTATGTCCTCCTTTTCATTTCTGGTTTTGTTAATTTGGATATTCTTTCTCTGTCTTTTGTTTAAGTTGGATAAGGGTTGTTCATCTTGTTGATTTTTTCGAAGAACCAACTCTTTATTTCATTAATTCTTTTTACTGTTATCCTTGTTTCTATTTTATTGATTTCTGTTCTCAATTTGATTATTTCCCTCTGTCTACTCCTCGTTGATGAGTTTGCTTCTTCTTGTTCTAGAGTCTTCAGGTGTGCTGTTAACTTGTTAGTGTGAGATTTCACTACATTTTTGTGTAGGCATTTAGTATTATGATCTTTCTTCTTAGTACTGCTATCGTGGTGTCCCATACATTTGTGCACATTATACCTTCATGTTCATTGAATTCTAAAAATTCTTTAATTTCTTTTTGACCCAGTGGGGATTCAGTTGAGCATTATTGTGTTTCCATGAGTTTGCAAGCTTTCTGGAATTTGTTTTGTTGTTGAATTCTAACATTCTGCCATGGTGATCCAATAGGATGCATGGTATAATTCCAATTTTTTTGTATCTGTTAAGGTTTGTTTTATGATCATGTATTTGATCAATTTTAGAGATGATTCCATGAGTGTTGACAGAAGTCTCTGTCCTGCCTGGTCCTGTAGCTGTTCAGTCCCAAAGAAATACACAGAGGTCTATCATTAATTATAAACTGGCTGGCCTAATAGTTCAGACTTTATCATTTTCTTTTCTCTCCCAAGGCTACATATATTTTTATACACACTATAAACCATTTAGAGTTTTTTTTTAATCTGAATCTCTCTTTACTGCATATCTCTAGTTTTCTGACCATATGAGTCTTTAATTTCCTAAACGATATGGCTATCATTAAAGCTGTGGCTTTACAGATGGATCCACCACATTCATTAGCATTCTGAGAGTCTAGCCTCATGGTGGAGGTGTTGGCCCAAGCCATGTTTATTTCCACAATTCTATGGAGTTTCAAGGTCGATGCTGCCACCAAGAAGCATGCTATAGGCTATTCATAAACAGCATTTAAGTGTTTTGTGCCAGGGTCTCTTAAAAGGGCTGCAAGGTTTTCCTGCTAAAGCTGAATCAGGAAGCCTCTCTTAAATGAGATTGCTTGCCTCTAGCAAACAGGGCCTGCCCAAGAAAATACTGCTCTTCATAAGCCATGCTTAACTCTATTCTTTGTGACTAGAATTACTTCCCAAACTCTCTCACGTTTTATGTGGATACAGTTTTTCACATTGTCACCATTTATTAACAGTGGTTTGTGTCTCACCCGGTCCTGTACTCATTCAGTCCCAAAGAAACACACAGAGGTCTACATTAATTATAAACTGGTTGGCCTACTAGCTCAGGCTTCTTATTAACTAATTCTTATAACTTATCTTAACCCATAATTTTTGTATGTGTTAGCCACATGGCTTTGTACATTTTATCAATGAGGCAGTCTGATCTTGCTTCTTCTGTTGCTGGGTCATGACTACAGACTGAGCTTTCCTCTTCCCAGAATTCTCCTGTTCTTGTTGCTCCACCTCTACTTCCTACCTGGTTACTGGACCATCAGTGTTAAATTAAATTATATTAAAACTATACAACTGACAAATCTTTAAAGGGCATAAGATCATTGTTCCATAGCACTTTCCCCTTTTTGTCAAAATAAAAACTCTGAATTGAATTTCCTTTGCTTATATTTCTTCCTGACCTTTATCCATAACAACTTGTAGTAAACATTCTAAACCAAGACAAATATCCATAATCCATTTTGGGGGGGAATGTAGGCATCGACTTTCAGGTTACGTCCTGCTGACTGGGGGCACTGATAATCTTATGAGGACCTAGAGAAAATTTTGAATTATGGTCATATCCTAAATGGAAAATTCTATGAGGCTTGATCATCCCAGCCAGCAGTCTTGAAACTGTTCTGGGTGCAGAACTCAGAGGTAACTCCAACAGAGGTCCTCTGAAATGTTGGATAATCTGTTATAAATTCAGCAGTTTCAATATGCAAGACAACTCTGCATGTTGAGAATCAGTAACTATATTGAAAGGTTCTTTAAAATTCCTTAGTACTGTGAGAACACCATAGAATTCTGCCATTTGGACAGAATTAAAAGGACTTTGTTCCACCTTACTTAATTCTTCTGATTTATTACCTGACTTTCCTGATTTATTTGCATCAGTATAAAATGAATGGGCTCCAGTTATTGGTGCATCACATCAAGTTCAGTGAAGAAACCAAGTAGTTGTCTTTATAAGGTTAAGTCTATCATTTTTGGGATAGTTGCTATTACTTTTTCCCAAGAGATTAGCACAAGCTCTTTCCCATGATTCATTGTCTTCCCATATATTTTTTTTAATTTCAGCAGCAGTAAAAGGAACTATAATCTCTGATGGGTCTATACCTGCTAGTTGATAAAGCCTCAATTTTCCTTTTATAATTAGTTCAGAGACTTTTTCCAAATAAGTTTTAAATTTTTTACTTTGTTTATGTGGTAAAAAGATCCATTCTAAGATAATATAGTCCCTCTGCATTAAAATTTCAGTAGGGGAAATTCTAGAAGGCAATATGTCTAGAATACATTTAATATTTGGATTCACTCTAGCTACATGTGACTCTTGTAATTTATCTCCAATGAACACCACTTTATTTTCTGCTTCAGCTGTTAATGCCCTGGGACTATTTAAGACTTTGTCATCATTTAAGGCTTTGTTTAAATGATTTATTAGATCAGATGTTATCCCAGCAGCTGGTAGTGGACTGGAAATGTTTCCTAACAATCTTTGAAAGTCATTAAGTGTCTGCAATTGGTTTCTCCTAATTTGTGCCTTTTGTGTTCTAATTTTCTGTAAACTTATTTTGTAACCTAGGTAATTGACAGAATCTCCTCTTTATATTATTTTGGGAGCAATTTGTAATTCCCAATTAGGCAAAACATTTTTTACTTCTTCAAAAATTCTTTCTAAAGTATTTGCATTTGAGTCAGATAACAAAATGTCATCCATGTAATGGTAAATTATAGACTTAGGAAATTTTTGTGTATTATTTTGTATGGCTGATTTACAAAATATTTGCACAGGGTGAGACGATTGAGCATTCCCTTTGGGAGGATGGTCCACTAGTATCTTCTAATAGGCTGAGAATTATTTTAGTAGGCCTGGTGAAAGCAAAATTTTCTCTATCCTTTCGTTGTAAAGGTATAATGAAGAAACAATCCTTTAAATCAATAACTATAAGAGGCCATCCTTTTGGTAATATGTTGTAAGGAGAGGGCCCGCTTGTTCTTCCCAGCTGACTGGCTAGCTTAGCCCTGAAATAACCACACAGAAATTGTATTAATTAAATCACTCCTTGACCCATTATTTCTAGCCTCTTATTGGCTAACTCTCACATCTTGATTTAACCGATTTCTATTAATCTTTATATCGCCACGTGGCAGTGACTTACTGGGAAAGATTCAGCATGTCTGTCTTTGGCTGCTCCATGGCTTCTCTCTCCTCTTTTCTTATCCTAGCATTCAGTGCTGTCTTCCCTGTCTACCTAAGTTCTGCCCTATCAACCAGTCCAAGGTAGTTTCTTTATTAACCAATGAAAGCAACACAAAGACAGAAGGATCTCCTACACCATTTCCCCTTTTCAGTTTAAACAAAAAGAAAGGCTTTAACTTTAACATGGTAAAATAACATATAACAGAACAGTTATCAAGTAAGAATTACAGTTACAATATTTATATTTACTTTATCTTTTATCATAACTGAGGAAAACTTTAATAATAACTATCTATTCTTCAACTCCAGCAAAGACTCCAGAAGGATATAATATTACTTAAGTAAACAGGAAATACATTGTAAGCAACTTCCAAAACTCTAGAATTGACAGAAACATCTCACTACCTGGACAGTTACTCAAAGTTCTTCTGTACTGTTGGGGCATCCATCTTCAGCCTACAGGCCCATAGTATCCAGCAGACTTTTCCATAGGGAGGAAATTTCAGACAGTTCAGTCATTTTCTTCTGTATCCTGCAGAATGTCTCACAAACTTTTTCATGAAGCAGCAACCCTGAAGGATCATCTCATCTTTAGGAAAGTTCAGCAGTCATTTCTCTGTGGGTCGTGCATGTCCAGTGAAGCAGTCAAGGCAAGAGCAGTTTCTTGCCCAAATGGCTAAGG
The DNA here is from genome assembly GCA_004026605.1 of Ondatra zibethicus. Classification (NCBI taxonomy): domain Eukaryota; kingdom Metazoa; phylum Chordata; class Mammalia; order Rodentia; family Cricetidae; genus Ondatra; species Ondatra zibethicus. The sequence goes on along the minus strand of PVIU01013709.1, from coordinate 44,227 downwards.
AGCCTCTTTGATGCCCATCTTCCTCTCAAAGTAGCTTGGTGCAGCCAGGAGCAAATGTGTCTCACTGTCATAAAAAGTCCCAACTTCTTAAAACATTTTAAATTCCATATTCTGAAGGTCTCTGAAAGATTTGAAGAATACCTATCTAAGATTGACCTTAAATTTGTGTCAATAAACCAAGATTCATACCAATGCAAATTATTCTTATCTATATCAGATCCCCCTTTAAATGTAAACAATTATAAACGAATATGGGCATAGGTTTGTCCATACTGCTTCCTGCTCTTTGGGGATGATGTTAATCAGGTTTTTTATGGTATATCCTGTGTGCTAGGTTCATCTCAGTCAGCAGTTGGGCAAAGTAATTATTTGAGGGTGCTCATGGCGACCTTTCAGGAGAGTGCAGTCTATCAAACCATATTTGTCTGGAAGTATTCCACAGGTTCTCATCTTCTGTGGAAACAAAACAAAAACTTCTTTTCCAAAGCACCATGTCCTTAGACCCAAATTCTGAAGTCAAGATACCTTTACAATATACATGCTGGTTTACCTTAGCAGCCCATACAATGAAATGTCTCTCTGGACTTAGCTTCTTCACAGTCAAAAAAATTCAAAGAAACACAATAATATACATATAATCCAGACTCTCTATGAATTTTTCATCTTTACATGGCTTATTTTTCTTTACTCATTTTAATCTATGACTGTCTATACTCTGTCTCTTTAAAGACTTTACCCTTTTTTAAAAGCATTGACTTTATTTTGTGACTCTCTATACTCTTTTTCTTCTCTCTCCTGAGCCTACGTAAATTCATCCAACACTGTGACACATTGAGACGTATTTTATGTCTGAATCTGTCCTATTGTGAATCTGTAATTCTTTACTGTCCAGGAGCACTTCTTAAAATGCTAAGCGCTTCTTAAAAACTTGAGCTTCACCATTAGTAGGGATAATGTACCACCTGTTAGCCTGCCCAGTCTAAAATTTAAGCTGTGCTGTTACTAGGATAAACATAGTAGTTCCTGCCTGGCACTCTTCAAAGTCCAGCATGGTGGATCTGCTTATGCCTCTGAGCCATTTGTGCCTCTGAGCCACGTACACCACCCAACTTTCAGGCACACAGTGAGTCCACATTGCCATCAAGTAAGCCTTAGGACTTTACAAACCCCATCCAAATGCTCTGTCTACTGCAAGAACCAGAGGTCACACTAGCAGCATAGCACAGAAAGCCGGCACTGTAAAACTGCGTGGTTTTTTCTTTTGTTATGGCTGAATCAGGAAAACGTTTCTTAAAGGAGCTGTGGCATGCCACCAGCAAACAGCAAAAAGCTGTGTTAAACTCTGTATTTTTGTGTTTAATACTAAGCTCTCTCAGGTTTTTAAGTGGATTTAGTCTATCATGTTGGGACCAATTGTTGTAAAGAGAGGGCCTGCTTGTTCTTCCTGGCTGCCTGGCTAGCTTAGCCCTGAAATAACCACACAGAAATTGTATTAATTAAATCACTGTTTGGCCCATTATCTCTAGCCTCTTATTGGCTAACTCTCACATCTTGATTTAACTTATTTCTATTAATCTGTATTTTGCCACATGGCATTGGCTTACTGGGAAAGATTCAGCATGTCTGTCTATGGTGGCTCCATGACATCTCCCTCCTCTTTTCTTATCCCAGCATTCAGTTCTGTCTTCCCCACCTACCTAAGTTCTGCCCTATCAACTAGGCCAAGGCAGTTCCTTTATTAACCAATGAAAGCAACACAAAGACAGGAGGTATTCAGGGTTTCTGTTCTGCCTGGTTCCCACAATCATTAAGTCCCAGAGAAATCACACAGAGGTCTACATTAGTTATTAACTGATTGGCAGATTAGCTAAGGCTTCTTATTAACTCTTATAACATATATTAATCCATTATTCTTGTCTATGCTAGCCATGTGGCTCGGTACCTTATTCAGTGAGGCAGTCACATATTAATTCTTCTGTGGCTGGGTCACAACTGCAGACCACGTTTTCCTCTTCCCAGAATTCTCCTGTTCTTGTTACCCTGCCTCTATTTCCTGCCTGGTTGTCCTGCCTATACTTCCTGCCTGGGTACTGGCCAATCAGCATTTTAATAAAATACAATTGACAGGATACAAATCATTGTCCCACAACACTTCTTCCCCAATATTTTTTTAAATACAAGGACTCTGAATCAAATATCCTTTGTTTAGCTTTTCTCCTGGCCATTATCCATAACAACTTGTTACCAACATTCTAAACAAAGGAAAATATCTATATTACAATTTTTGGGAATGTGGATGTAGTTATCCAGGCTACTACTTGCTGGTTTGGGGCGCTAATAATCTTATGGGGACCTAAAGAAAATTTAGAATTATGATCAAGTCCTGACTGGAGTATCTTGTGAGTCTTGATCATCTCAGGCAGCAGTCTTGAATCTGTTCTGGATGTAGAACTCAGACATCTTGGCCATCAGTTACTACCAGATATTTCTCAGGTAGATTTCCTTGCTCAAACCTGATTTTTCTTAACTCAGAATAAATCCACAGCCTCTCATTTCCTGTGGAAACAAAAGCAAAATCTCTTCTCCAAAGTAACATACCTTTAACTTCAATTTTGAAGTCAAGGTATTTTCAAAATACCTATCTTGGATTAATTCAGGAGCATTTACAAACAAATATCTTTTAGCAGCTGTTGCTCCTTCCTCAGCATTCAAACAATTCAAAGATAGCATAATAACATGCAATATCCAGACTCTCTGTGTACTTTTCATCTTTACGTGTCTTTGTTTTAACCTCTATTTCTTTTATTTTCAATTTTTGGCTTTTTGAGACAGGGTTTCTCTGTGTATGTGTGTCTATCCTGGAATTCACTCTGTAGACCAGGTTGTCCTTGAACTCACAGATATCTACCTGCCTCTGCTTCCCAAGTGCTGGGATTAAAGGTGTGTGCCACAGCAACTTGAATTCACAGAGGTCTGTCTGCCTCTGTCTCCCAAGTGTTGTGATTAAAGGTGTGTGACACCACACCTGACTACTGTCTTTTTTTATTATTTTAAGGACTTTAACCTTTAGCCTGCATATATTTTAAGACACTGTAAACCATTTAGAGGTTTTCTTTATCTTTGACTCTCTTTTTACAGTACTTGTGTCTTTTTATGACCACATGAGTCTTTAATTTGCTAAGTGATATAGCTAAGGTTAAAGCCATGGCTTTGGCAGCTGGATCCAGCCCATTTCTTAGCTTTCTGAAATTCCAGACTCAATAGTGGAGCTACCGGCTGTAGCCATGTTTATTGCTACAACTCTATGGTGTTTCAAGGTCTCTGCCAGCAAGCAAGCTGTAGCAGTGTGCTCACAAACCACACTCAGATGCTCCATAGTCAGACTGCCTCCCTGAATGAGTCAGAGTTTGAACTGGCAGGATGTCCCAGAAAGCTGACATTTTAAAATGGTGTGGCTTTTTTCCTGCTATGGCTGAAAACCAAAAAGCATTCGGTCAGCTTTTTATCAACACCATTTAAGTGTTTAGTGGCAGGGCCTCTTAAAAATGCTGCAAGGTTTTACAGCTAAAGCTGAGTCAGGAAGCATCTCTTAAATGAGACACATTTGCCTCTAGCAAAGAAAGCCCAACTGAGAAAATGCTGCTATCAATAAGATGTGCTTAACTCTATTCTTTTTTGTCTAGAAGTATTTCCCAAGTTCTCTCAGGTTTTATATGTATGCAGTTGTCCACATGGGTGCCATTTGTTGTTGGGCTTTCTGTCCTGCCTGGTTCCCACAATTGTTAAGTCCCAAAGAAATCACACAGAGGTCTACATTAGTTATAAACTGATTGGCCCATTATCTCTAGCCTCTTATTGGCTAACTCTTACATCATGATTTAACCCATTTCTATTAATCTGTATATCATCACATGGCAGTGACTTACTGGGAAAGATTCAGCATGTCTGTCTGTGGCAGCTCCATGGTGTCTCTCTCCTCTTTTCTTATCCCATAATTCAGTTCTCTCTTCCCTGCCTACCTAAGTTTTGCCCTATCAACCAGGCCAAGGCAGTTTCTTTATTAACCAATGAAAGCAACACAAAGACAGAAGGACCTTCTACACCAGTAATAGAGAAGGCAGAGGAATATCAGACTGTAGAGAGCCCATAGGGTGAATAACCTTGTTAACAGCTCTTAGATCTGTCACCATTCTCCATTTTCCAGATTTCATTTTAACAACAAATATAAGAGAATTGCAATGGCTGGCTGATTCTTCAATATGGTGAGCATCTAGTTACTCCTGTACCAGCTGTTCTAAAGTCTGCAGTTTGTCTTTGGTTAAAGGCCATTTTTTTAACCCATATGGGTTTATAAGTTAACCAGTAAAGGTGCTGGGCAAGCAGGTATCACAGAGAAAGAATGAGAGAAAAATTGTCATGCAAGAATGCAGGCAGTGGCAAAGTTTTAAGTGGGGAGGAATGGGTACCGTTTACCACCATAACTGAGATTGGAGAGATGAATGTAAGGCCCGAGAGAGATATTAAAACAGAATAGGTAGCTACTATGTCCAAAAGAAAAGTAATGGACTCACCCACTACCTGCAGCTTTACCTTAGGCTCAGATAGGGTTATGGGATAAACCAAGTCTAGGCAGCATCAATCTTCTGCAAGGCTGAGAAGTTCAAAGCCTGGCATAGTTTCCGCTGTCAATGTTGGTGAGGCTGGACCTCTGTGGCATGGCATAGAGGACAAGCCCGCACAGGCGTTTTGTGATTTACAGTGTCCAGGTTGCTGGCAGATAGGGCATGGCCTCGTAGGAGGTTTAGTGCAATATCGTGCCATATAGCCATTTAGGCCACACTTGTAGCAGCTTGTCTGTGAGGTTGATTTAGACTGGGCTCCATCAGAATAGAGCCTTGTGATTGGTTTCCCTTGTCCCCTTTCCATGGCCTTAGGGCAGCTGCTAAGGCCTGAGCCTGCAGATTAACTGCTTGTTGTAGCCTTGTCTGTCAGGAAGACTCAGCTGTTTCTTCTTGGGCATTAAAAACTTTAAAGGTCATTTTTACCAATTCCTGTATAGGGGTTCAGGGACCCTCTTTAGCCTTTCTTAACTTTTTTCTAATATCTGGTGTTGACTGAGAAATAAAATGGGTAGCCAAGACTGTGGCTCCTACTGAGGAGGCTGGATCTAGCCTGGTATATTGGACCATGGTCTCTTGTAACCAATTAAAAAAAAAAAAAAACTGGCTGGATTTTCAAATTAACTACTTTTTTTCTGAGACCATTTTCATACCCTGAAGGAGACAACAAACCATGATGTCCCACCTCTGTTAGCTGCTTTTTCCAGGTAGGTAATCCCAGTGTGGTTCTGTGGCTGGCACAGCCACTTCTCCCACGGGGACCATACTGTCTACCAAATGAGTCTGGTCTGCATATTGCCTAGATGCTAAATGAATTCTATTTCAATCCTCAGGAGTGAGAGTAGAAGCTTCGATGACATAGTAGTCATGCCAGGTAGGATCATAGACCTGGAACAAATAATGAAACTCTTTAATATAAGCCTAAGGATTAGTAGAAAAGGAACCTAGCCACTTTTCTATCTGAGAGAGATCTGGAAGCAAAAAGGGAACATGAACTTTCATAATGCCATTGACTCCCACCACTTCCTGGAGAGGGCAGAGAAGGGTGGAGTTATGGTGGGATCTGGTACGGGAGGAGACAGGGGAGGATTGGGAGGGGATATCCCAGGGCACAGAGGGGGTCCAAGGGTGGGAAGAAGAGGTAGGAGGGGGAGGAAGGTGGGTAAGGTGGAAGTTGACCTTGAACTTCAGGATTGGCAAGGGAGAGTAGGTGAGGACAAGGAAGGAGAGGAATGTGGAGAATGTTGCTCCAGAAGAGGGGGTGGGTAGTATGGGTTTGAGGGAGTGGGGAAGGGGCCAGTGCCTCTGGCTACATGGTCCAGCTGGAATTGTCAGGGTCCCAATTCCTTTGCAGCCTTAGCTACCAAGACTTGTGCCGCGAGACACTGGCTGCTCAGGGAAGGGTGAGAGCGCAGAGCCCAAAAAACATGGACATATGTAAGTTCTGCCCACTTGTCCCTACAGCGACAAAAATTTTCTAGGTCCTCGAGAACACTAAGCTCAAGGCTTCCTTCTGGTGGCCAGTGCATCCCATTGTCAAGATAGATAGTATTGAGAGCAATTCTTAATGCATAGGGAAATTAGCCATTCAAGACAGATTGTATCGGACAGCCCCAATTTATGAAGATTTTGTAAGAGGCATCCCAGGGGCGACAGTGGATCTGGCTTTGAACTGCAAGTGTCCATTTTAAAGACTATGCCCAACTGTGTGGCCTATGTCTATCACAGAGCATCTGCCAAAATAGCTCTTAGGCCTAAATGGGGTCATAAAAATTGAATGCTAGACATCCCTGAAACAAACAGAATTCACCTCATCTAGGTCCAGCCTAGTCGCTGAGCTTAGACTCTTGGTGCAGGCCCACATCTTCCACAAGTGTCTGATAGTTGACAAAAGTAAATACGAATGGGTTTCCCCAAACCCTATAGCATGGACAAGAAAAAGGAACTCACCAAGACACAGCCACTATTGTCTGGGAGCTGGTTTTCACCTGGCGTGGAGTACTTGGGTTGTGGATAAGGGTGCTTCTGACGCATGGCTATAGGCCATAGAGGAATGGTCACCCAATCTCAGTGGGACCTCCAGATGTTAGGAATATTTCCTAACGTGAGCTCTCTGTCAACACGAAAATCCCAATCAAGCCAAATCACAACAAGCCAAATTAATCCAGGTTTAATGGGATTCCTGTGCTCTTGGTTGGTCCCAAGGGGAATTGGGAAGCCACCAACGTGACCATTGATGTGGGGGTGGAGAGGGAAGACCACAAAGCAACTTTCTGGGGAGAAGTTTAAAAAGACTGGGGGAGTGGTCAAGATTTGGCAGGCTGCCTTGACCCTCCTCAGGGGAGGGGTCAAGGCTTGACAGACTGCCTTGACCTTCCTCCCGGGGAGGGGACAAGGTTTTGGTGGGCTACCTTGACACTCCTCAGGGGTCAAGGTTTGGCAGGAACAGGGGCAGGGCTTCCTAAGATGGAGGCCAGGGAACAGGACTTACCTATTACTAGACATGAGATGTAACTTTTGAATCATTTGTGAGGGGAATCCAACAAACTCTTAATGCATTATAGGATATTACATTTGCCTAGCAAACAAGATGGAAAATTTATGCCTTTTACTGGAAAACCAGCCAACTACTCAAGGATGGGAAGTCATAGATTTTGGAGGATAGCCTTCAACTGTAGTTTGGGATGTTTTACTCTTTGGGGGGACCCATCACCCAGCTCACAAATAAATCACACACGAGGGCTTATTATTACTTATGAAAGCATGGCCTTAGCTTGGATTGTTTCTTGCCAGCTTTTCTTAACTTAAATTATCCTCATTACCTTTTGCCCCTGGACTTTTTCTTTTTCTTACATCTGCATGTCTTTTTTTTACTCTTTCTCCGTGGCTGGCTGGGTAGCTGGATCCTGATATCCTCCTCCTCTTCTTTTTCTCCTGCTCTTCCTGTTGCTCCTTCTATTTGTATTCTCTGCTTGCCAGCCCTGCCTATTTTTGCTCATGCCTTGCTAACAGCCATTCAACTGTTTATTAGACCTTCTAGTGTTTTAGACAGGCAAAGCATTACAGTTTCCCAGAGTTAAACAAATTCAGCAAAATCAAAAGTAACGTACCTTACAATAGAATTCCCCAACACAACTGCCATTTTTCTAAGCCAGCATACTTCCTAATTTCATTTCAAAACATACTGTTGTACCCACAGATGATCATATGTAACAAGACTCATCAACAAAAAATTCTTTTTGCAATAGACAGAGAACATTATAGAAAAATTCAACAGATTAAAATGCAAAAAATCAATTAATAATGGAATGCCCAGCCTCAGCTGATATGTTTACAAACTACTCTTGCACCTAATATTCAGAGAAGATCACAGAAGTGGGCTAGAAAGAGTGTATGGTAGAGTACCATGAAATCCACTATAAGAATGTACTTGTCTTGAGCTTCTATTTCTGTGATAAAGCACCAATACCAAAAGCAACTTTGTGAGAAAAGGCATTAATTTGTTTTACATTTGTAGTCTATAATAAAGCAAAGTCCAGGCAAGAAAATACAGGAACATGGGATCAGGTATTGAAGCAGAGGTCATGGAGATGTTCTACTTACTGGCCTGTTCTTTATGACTTGCTCAACCTGATTTCATGACAACCATATATCAACCACCTGTCCATGTCAGAAGCACCAACCGTATTGGACTGAGCCCTTCTACATTAGCCACTAATCAAGACACTCAAGGCATTGTAGGCAAATCTTATGGAGGCATTTTCTCAATTAAGATTCTGTTTTTACAAATAAGTATGTTTTTTGGCAGGTTGACAAAAATCACAATTTTCTACAAGTGACAACAGAACTTCAAACATGATAAATCAACACTATGTCTGTCTAAACAATTTCTAAAGACATTAAGTACCAATAGACAAGCTAACAGAGAAGGGGGAAAAATCTCATTGAATCTATCCACCGACAGATGATAAAACAAAACACATAAGTACAAAATACTCAGAGCAGGAGATATATTCTTTAGAAAATATCCCCTCAATTGTTTATTCAATACCAAGTATTTAGCCATGAAATTACACACACACATATGTATACATATATATACATATATAAGTAAGATCATATGAACTGAGAAATTTTTTTCTCTTTTTTTATTAAGAAATTTTTAATACAATCTTTTCTCATTTTACATAGGTATCCCTATTTCAACTCTCTCTCCTCCTCCTGCTTCAGTCTTCCATGCAAACCCCATCCACTCTCAGAAATAGTAAGGCTTCCCATGAGGAGTCAACAAATTCTGACACTTCACTTTGAGGTAAGACCAAGGCCCTTCCACCTACATCTAGGTTGAACAAGGTATCCTTACAAAGAGAATTTGCTCCCATATATCAGTGCAAGCACTAGGGATAAATTCTGGTCCCACTGCCAGTAGCCCCAAAGACTCCTCAAGGCTCACAACAGTCCCCCACATTCAGTGAGCCTAGTTTGCTCCTATGCAGGTTGCCTCGCTATCAGTCCAGAGTCAGTGACTTCTCACTAGCTCAGGTCAGCTGTTTCTATGGGTATCACCATCATTGTTGTGTTTTTTTAAAAAGAGAGGGCCAGCAGCTTGCTGCAGGTCCCCAGACCACGTGGTCTGGGGCAGGCGGGCGGCCACACGGCTAGTCTCCTGGTCCCCGTGCGCGCTGCTGTGGCGGCGGTATGGGAAGGACAAAAGAGAGCCGGATAGGCACGCCATGCAGAGTAAAACATTTATTAGATGGGTGATGGAGGAAAAAGAAGAGAGGATAAAGAGATAGAAAGAGAGAGAGAGAGAGAGAAAGAGAGAGAAGGGGGAGAGGGAAGAGAAGCAGCTGCTGCTCCCGTGAGAGCGGAAGAGGAAGAAGGCAGAGAATTGGGGTCAGAGGCTGGAAGCTGGGAGTGGGCATGGCCTGTATCTTAAGGGCATAGGTCAATAAGATGCCAAGTACTACATTCCCAACTCTTTTGATAATAAAAAAAAGCCAGAGTGATTAGGCACCACAGGTTGAAGGAATTGGGGCGGCAGATTCTCAAGACTGCTTCCTGCTTATTTGTGGGCGTCGTCTTTGGGGGGAACCTGAGAAGGCTGGGCGCTGGTGGCAGGTCGGTGATCTCACCCCAGCTGGCTGGCTGGCTGGCCTCTTTGTCCTTGTCCGGTGTCTGTGGTACAGAGATGTTTGGTGTTTCTTGTACCTGTCTTGAGGTATTGGAAGAACAGAGGACAAAGTTAAATTAAGGAAAAAATTTAGGACCAGGGGATACACTGGGGAGGAGGGTGATGTATCTGACCTGTCTTAAAGTGGATCCTTCAATTCAGCTCCCTGGAACTCACAAGAATTCTTTGGGTTTGTGAAAACAGAAGTTTAGGCATATACATTGTATAAACAGTAGCATATTTATGTCAGAATGACTGTGACAGATATTTTTGTATAATAAAAAACATTTTTAAGAATATGGAAGGCATCATGAGAGAGAAATTTGATCTGAAACTTGTTTGGTAAGGTTGTTTTTTTAAACTGAGAAAACCTTTTAGCTATCAAACCACATCAGAGATCTTTGAAAAGGATAAAATTTTACTTGAATTGCTGATTAAAAAATGACAAGAGAACTTACTTGGTTGGCATCTAGAGCTACTCCTCTTTAGGATCCTCCATGGTCACTGAAGGTCGCATTTGCCTTCTGCTGTTAAGCGCAGGGCCTGCCAGGCTGCAAAAGATCCTGTGGGCTAAGAAATCTTAGGAAGACAGTCCTACCTTGACTTGAGCAGCTAGGCTGTCGATTCCTGCAATTCTGTCCACATCAGGAGATCTTTAGTTTAGATGACAGGCAGTTTTGCTCAACGTTTAGCACTTGACAGTTACAGTGAAAGAGATGCGCAAGCTTGCTGCAGCTTGCTGCAGGTCCCTCAGACCACGCAGTCTCTGCGGTGGGCGGGCGGCCACGCGGCTAGTCTCCTGGTCCCCATGCGCGCTGCGGCAGGCGGGAGGTGGCAGGGCTGTGCAGTGGTATGGATGAACAAAAGAGAGCCGGATAGGCGCGCCATACAGAGTTAAACATTTATTAGATGGGTGATGGAGGGAAAAGAAGAAAAGATAAAGAGATAGAGAGAGAGAGAGACAGAGAGAGAGAAGGGGGGAGAGGGAAGAGAAGCAGCTGCTGCTCCCGTGAGAGTGGAAGAGGAAGAAGGCAGAGAATTGGGGTCAGAGGCTGGAAGCTGGGAGTGGGCGTGGCCTTTATCTTAAGGGCATAGGCCAATAAGAGGCCAAGTACTACAATCATGGTCATGGCCCCTTTGTTCATATTATCACTCCTCCCTCTCTTGGGCTGGTCTCTGGTAGCTTCACCCAGTGCTTTGCTGTAGATCTTTGTTTCTACTTCCATAAGTTGCTTGTTGAAGGTTATAAGATAACAATTAAGGTAGTCATAAATCTGATTACAGGGGAAGGCCAGTTTAGGATTCCTCTCCACTGTTGCTTAGAGTCTTAACTGGGGTCATCCTTGTGTCATGTTTCACACTAGCCCTTTAATGGTTCCCTCAATCAATATATCTCTTTCCTTTCTCCCCTTTACTGTCTTTCCTCCTTCTTGAGCGTCCAGTTCCCTCATGTTCTCCCCCTCCCTCCTCTTATCCCCTCCTCCTTCCACTCCACCCCTCATTTCTCTCTTCCCCTTCATAATTTTCTCAGAAGTTCTTGTCTGTTTCTCCTTCCTAGGGGAATTCATATGTCTTTCTCTTAGGGCTAAAATAAATCCAGCCACACTGAACCTCATTGAAGAGAGAGTGGAAATTAGCCTTGAATACATGGTCACAGGAGATCACTTCCCAAATATACCAGTAGCACAGTAACTGAGTGCAACAATTAATAAATGGGACCTCCTGAAACTGAGAAGCTTCTGTAAAGCAAAAAATGCTGTCAAAAAGCCAAAATGGCAGCCTACTAAATGAGAAAAGTTCTTCACTAACTGCACATTGGACAGAGGACTGATACCCAAAATATATAAGAACTCAAGAAACTAGACATCAAATTACCAAATTATCCAATCAAAAATTGAGTACAGATCTGAACAGAGAATTCTCATCAGAAAAAAATGCAAATGGCCAAAATACACTTAAAGAATTTTTCAAGATCCTTATCCATCAGGGAAATACAAATCAAAATGACTCTGAGATGCCATGTGACACTGGTCAGAACTCATAAGATCAAAAACACCAATGATAGCTTATGCTGGAGAGAATGTGGAGTAAGGGGATAACTCTTCCATTGCTGTTGAGAGTAAAAACTTGTACAGCTACTTTGGAAATCAATGTGGTTGTTTCTCAGAAAATTGTGAGTCAATCTACCTCAGGACTCAGCAATACCACTCTTGAGCATATACCCAAAGGATGCACACTCATACCACAAAGACATTTGCTCAATTGCATTCTTAGAAGCATTATTCATAATGCCAGAAACAAGTTATATGCCCTTCAAATGAAGAATCCATAAAGAAAACATGGTACACTTATACAGTGGAGTACTACTCAGTGACAAAAAGAGACATCTTGAATTTTGCATGCAAATGGATGGAACTAGATAAAAACATCCTGAGTGAGGTAATTCAGACCCAGAAAGACAAACATGGTATGAACTCACTCATAAGTGGATATTAGACATAAAGCAAAAAATAAACAGTCTCCCAGAAATGCTAGTAACAAAAAATTTATTTTTTATTTGTAATAAATATATCTAGATAAATAGATGATAAATAGGTAGATAGTTAGATAGATTGATAAATAGAAAGAATAAGCCATGTATTTTAGAGAGAGCAGGAAGGGGTAGATGATAATTAGAGAAGGGAAATGACAGGGGGAAATATTAAGGGAACCAAATTATGTGGTTTAAGATGGGATTTATGAGGATTTGGGGAATAAGTGTGAATATGATTAAACTACATTGTCTAAATTATCAAAGAACTGCAAAAATACTTTAAAAAATTTAATAAATTGTAAATTTTATTTAAAGTTCTCCTCAAACCTCCCCTTCTCCCCTCCTCTTCCCCTTATACCCTCCCTTCTCCCCCACCCCCTGCTCCCAATTTTGTCAGGCGATCTTGTCTGTTTCCAATTTTCCAGTTGGATCTAAATATCTTTTTCTTTGGGATCACCTTATTACTTAGCTTCTCTAGGATCATGAACTATAGGTTCAATGTCCTTTGTTTATAGATAGTATCCACTTATGAGTAAGTACATATGATATTTATCTTTTTGGGTCTGGGTTACCTCACTCAGGACAGTGTTTTCTAATACTATTCATTTGCATGAAAATTTCAAGATGTCATTGCTTTTTACTGCTGAGTAGTACTCTAATGTGTAAGTGTGCTACATTTTCTTTATCCATTCTTCAGTTGAGGAGCATGTAGGTTGCTTCCAGGTTCTGGTTATTACAAATAATTCTACTATGAACATAGTTGAACAAATGCTTTTATAGTATGATTGAGCATCTTTTGAGTACATGCCCAAGAGTGGTATTGCTGGATCCTGAGGGAATGGGACAGTCAAGATGTAGGAAGGACAGAGATGAAGCAAGGGCAGAGATATCTTGATTGAGGAAGCTATCATAGGGTTACAAGAAACCAGGCTCTAGAGAAATTACCAGGAATCCACAAGGATGACTCTGCCTAATACCCTAAGCAATGGAGGAGAGGGGGCCCGATCTTGACTTGCCCTGTAATCACACTGATGATTATCTTAAATATCACCATAGAACCTTCATCCAGCAACTGATGGAAACAGAAGCAGAGACCCACATCAGAGCATTGGACTGAGCTCCCAAAGTCCAGTTGAAGAGTGGACGGAATGAGAATATGAGCAAAGAGGTCAAGACCATGATGGGTTCACCTACTGAAACAGTTTACCTGAGCAAATAAGGAGCTCACCAACTGCAGCCAGACTGGGAAGGAACAAGCATAGGACCAGACTAGTCCCTCTGAATGTGGTTGGCAGTTGCATGGCTGGGGCAGACTAAGGGGCCACTGTCAGTGGCACTAGGATTTATACCTGCTGCATGTACTGGCTTTTGGGGATCCTAATATCTTTGGATGTATAAGTTGCTCAACCTAGATATAGTAGAGGGCCTTGGACCTTCCCCAAAGCAATGTGCCTTACCCTCTCTGAAGATTAGATGGATTAAAAAATTTAAAATGTATTTCTGTCATTTCCCATTTTCTTTTTGTCTCACTGACCTCTCCTACCTGCTTACCTCAGACCCCAAATTTATAGCCTCTTTTTAATTATTATATACATCATATATACCATACATATACATATATAACTGAGATTGGTAAATGTTGCTTGTATCTATGTGTTTTTATGGATCTCCACTGGCTACTGAATAACCAAATATGGGTCTCATCCTTGGGAAAGATTTATTCACATTCTCTCAACAGTCATCATTTATCTGAATTTCTTTGTCTATGGTTGGTGTACCCAGAGATTTGCATCTTCCATGCTAGCATATCTGCTGGTATTGGCACTTTCAGGTCTCATATAGTCAGTCATATTTTGAGGTATCTCTAGTATTCCTAGTATATCTCTAGTCTGTCAAGGAGACATTATCTCATAGCAAATTTTCTGGTCTTATAGTTCTTACAATCTTTCAACCACCTTTTTCTGTGATGCTTCTCAATCTTAGAATAGGTGATCTCTGCATTTTAACCAGTTATAGTTTTCTGTAATGGCCTCCATCTATTGCAAAGAGAAGCTGCTTTGATGAGTATACCTACATATACTCATATGTAGGTATTAGGATAAGTGGATAAGTTTTAAATGCATTTAGGAATTATGCTCTTCTTAAAAAGTAGTACTGACAATGGATTCTCTTCTAAGAACTATAACATTGCTAGTCCCAGATTCTTGGCTCAATTTCCAATATATGACATGATTTCCTTCCTGCTGCATGTTCCTTAAGTTCAAGTATATAGCTGTTAGTAAGTGCTAAGATATCTGTACCACTATTGGAGTTCAGGGACATCTTATAATGCTAGTCATTGGAGTTCATCGGCACTGCAGCTGGATGAGACTATTACTTGCTTTCATTCCTTTTCCTTCTTTGACATTGTACATGGCACCATTTCGTAATATGAAAGCTATTCCTCAGGAAAGAGGCTTACAGGTCAGTACCATGTGAAATCATCTAAGTTCAGTGTCTAAAGTGTATAGAATCTTCAGCAATAGGGACTTATCTGCTCTATCAGGGGAGGAGGCAACAAAGGACAATAGTAATAGCCAACAAAAGTTTCTCATGCCTGGTACAGAGGTTTTTGTTAAAGAGTCTGTAGCTTTTGTGAGGATCATTGTTAGCTCAACTGTAACAACTTTACTTGATATACCTTAAGGCATTTTCACTTATCCTTAGCATTATCTGTCCCTTCTCCTCTTCTCTCCACCTTTACTGATGAAGTTTTATAGAAGCAAACCTTGTACATTGAACACATCAAACTGTTTTATTACCAAATAACATCTGTGTAATTAATATATCACTGGTTCTGTTGATACTGTTGCCATAAATTTCATAAACATTTATTTTTATTGTTTTATTGTACTATACATTTCTTTTCTACTTGCCTCCCTTAATCCCCTCCCCCCTTCTAACCTCTCCTGTGATGACCACACTCCCAATTTGCCCAGGAGATTTTTCTCATTCCTATTTAGATCCATGTATGTCTCTTTTAGAGTCCACTTTTTTGTCTATGTTTTCTCGGGTTGTGGATTGTGGCTGATTTTTCTTTGCTTTATGTTTAAAAGCCACATATTATATTTGTCTTTCTGGGTCTGGGTTACCCCACTCAATATGATATGATTTTTTCTATATCCATCCATTTGCCTGCAGATTTCAAGATGTCGTTATTGTTTACCACTGAGTAGTACTCCGTTGTATAAATGTACCACAATTTCTTCAACCATTTTTCAGTTGAGGAGAATCTAGGATGTTTTCAGGCTCTTGATATTACAAATAATACAGCTATGACAATAGGTGAGCACATGTCCTTGTGGTACGATTGAGCATCTTTTGTGTATATACTCAAAAGTGGTATTGCTGGGTCTTGAAGTATATTGTTTCCTAATTGTCTGAGAAATTCTCAAACTGATTTCCAAAGCAGTTGTACAAGTTCACACTCCCACCAGCAATGGATGAACGTTGCCCTTACCCCACATCCTCTTCCACATAAACGGCCATCTGTGGTTTTGATCTTGGCCATTCTGATAGGTGTATAATGATTTATTGTACACTAATAGTGAAATACATTTTCTAGGAATTCTTTTCATATTTAAACATACCAGCACTCAAATGAATAAAAATATATAGACAAAATTCCAAATAACTGTCTAATACTGGGTGTGCATAATATTTGTATCGGTCAGAAAAATAAAATTTTAAAATTATCATGAGATTATATGTACATAATACTTTATCAGATATAAACTGTATAAGATTCATTTATGATATGTGAAGAGGTTAAAAACTTCTGCTGTCATTTTGATTGATAGTCTAGCATAAAAATCTAACTTCAGATATTACTTAGGAATGGAAAAGAAATTCCCATTTCGAACTGGGATATATTATCCTTGAAACCTTTTTTTTTGTCAAGTCATAATCTCTATGTTTCCTTTCTAAATCATATTAATTATGAAGTTATTTATGAACTATAGTATCTCTGGCATATCTGAAAATCAGAATTTGTAGAACATTTTCCTAGTTACTGAAATGCATTTTTGACCTTAATTTTGGTAAACAGTTTTATATAATGATATTTTTTTAACAAATGATTCTGGCTTAACTGGATGTCAGTATGAAGAAGAATAGAAATAGAACCATAACTATCCCTATGCACAAAAGTCAACTCCAAATGGAGTAAAGACCTAAATATAAATTTAACCACTCTAAACCTGATAGAAGAGAAAGTGGGAAGTCACCTTCAATGCATGGGCATAGGAGCCTACTTCCTAAATATAACACCAGTAGTACAAACTCTGAGAGCAACAATAAATAAATAGACCTCCTGAAATTGAGAAGCTTCTGTAAAGTAAAGGACAGTCAATAAGACAAAAAGGCATCCTACTGAATGGGGAAAGATCTTCACCAACCCCACATCAGAGGACTGATCTCCAAAATACATAAAGAACTCAAGAAATTAGACATCAAAATTCTGAATAACCCAATTAAAAATGGGATACAGATCTAAAGAGAATTCTCCACAGAAAAAAATTCAAATGACTGAAAGCTACTTAGGGAAATGTTCAACATCCTTAACCATCATGGAAATGCAAATCAAAATGACTCTGAGATACCATCTAATACCTGAAAGAATGGATAAGACTAAAAACAATAATAATAGCTTATGCTAGTGAGGATGTGGATTAAGGAGAACATTCCTCTTTTGCTAGTGGGAGCACAAACTTGTACAACCACTTTGGAAATCAGTATGGTGGTTTCTAAGAAAATTGGAATCAACCTACCACAAGACCCAGCAGTACCACTCTTGTGCAAAGGATGCTCAATCATACTAAAAGGATATTTGCTCAACTATGTTTATAGAAGCATTAGGTGCAATAGCCAGAACCTGAAGATAACCTAGAGGCTCCTTAAACAAAAATTGAATAAAGACAATTTGGTACATTTACTTAGGAGTAAAAAACAATAGTATTTTAAAATTTATACACAAATGGATGGAACTAGAAGAAACCATCCTCAGTGACGTAACCCAGACCCAGGAAGACAAGCATGGTATGTACCCACTCATATGTAAATATTAGCTGTAAAGCAAAGGATGAGCAGCCTATAGTCCACAAACCCAGAGAAGCTAAGTAACAAGGAGTAACTTAAGAGAAATATACATAGGTCCCCTGGAGAAGGGGAAATAGAAGAGTTCTCCTGAGGAAATTGGGAACATGGGGGTGGGGGGAGAAGAGAGAGCAGAAGGGCCAGAGGACTAGAGAAGGGGAGGAGAAATGAAAACTATAGGGAATGGAATGGTTGAGGTGGTGGAAGGACAGAGACAGAGAAGAAGGAAAGAAACATCTTGATTGAGGGAGCCATTATGGGGTTAGCAAGAAACCTGGCACTTGAGAAATTTCCAGGAATTCACAAGGATGACCCTAGCTAAGGCCCTAAGCAATAGAGGAGAGTGTGCCCAAACTGGCCTTGCCCTATAGTCAGATTGATGACTATCTTAAATGTCACCATAGAACCTACGTCCAAGGACTAATGGAAGCAGAAGTAGAGAACCAGAGTGGAACATTGGGCTGAGCTCCCAAAGTCCAGTCAAAGAGACAGAAGAGTGAGAATCCAATTGAAGAGGTCAACACCATGATGTAGATACCCACTGAAACAACTTACGTGAGCTAATGGAAGCCTTCCAAATCTGGCCTGAAAGCTAGGGAACCATCATGGAACCAACCTAGGGCCTCTGAATGTGGGTGACATTTGTATGGCTGGGGCAGACTGTGGGGCCACTGGCAGTGGTCCTACCTCAAAGTAATGTGCTAGACTTCGTTGACTCCTTATGGAAAGCCTTACCAGCTCTGAGGAGTGGGTGGGGGGTGGGAGGGAGAATGCGAGGAGGGGAAGGTAGAGGGGGCAGGAGGAGGGGAGGGAGTGGGAAATGGATTTGGCATACAAAATTGAGAAAACATTTTAAAAATAATTTGAAAAAAGAAAACATTGATGCAAAGTCTAATTTTCTTTAAAATTTTATGTATGTCCTTTTATTCATAATACAGACAAGAAATCATATACAATTTCATGCTTTAAATTAAATTTCTAAGTGGGAATTATGCTTTATTTGGCCCAGGAATTGGCAAAGAAGTATAACACCATGAAAAATATGAGTTATTTTTTTCAGTAATTATTATTTCACAAGCATTTCTCTTCAAAGGATCAATGATAAATATCTGCATCATAAGTGTTCAACCTAATCACCATTGCTAGGACTCCTCTGCAACATTTACTATGAAAGTAATCTGTTCATGTACTGATAAAATGTATTTATAAACATTAAATGTCTTTTTCAAAGGTACATAATATCAGAAGGGCAACCTAATATTTTTTTATTTTCTATTGACTTGTGGTTCAGACATATTTGGAAAGATTAATTCTTTTAATCTAACTCAGCAATGAGTAGTAAAACTGGCTATGTTTGTGTGTGTGTGTTTTATTGGAATGTGTATAATTATTTATTATTTTTCTATTTCTGTGATAAAACACAATTATCAAGGGAAATTACAGAGGGAAGAGTCTGTTTGAGCTTATTTTTTTCACATGGATAAGTGTCCATGATGGTGAAGCAGAGGCAGCAGGTGACAGGCAATGGCAGTTGAAGCAGAAGTTGGGGTCTCTAATCTTAAATGGCAAGCACAAAGCAGAGAGAAAACTCAAAATGGAATGAGTAAATTATCAAAGCCCACCCCTAGTGACTCACCTCCTCCAAAAAGGGCAATCCTAAATTTTTAAACAGTTCCACCAACAGGGAGCCATACATTCAAATGCCTGAGGCTAGAAGGGATTTTTTTTTATTCAAACCATTGCATTTCACATCATTGTATGTTTTTATATGCACTTATGTGCATCTGTAACTAAATACCTATAAAGATTTAATCACTCGGTGTATAGTGTAAAGTTGGAAAGGGTTATTCTCCCTGGCCATGGTATTAAACTTCTCCATAGAATTTTTTATAGAGAAACCATTGGGAAGAACATTTCTCTTTTAAGGGAAGAAATGCTAAAATATCACTCAAGGTCAAGTTTATCAGTAACGTTCTTGAAGAGTAAGGGGAATACAAGCTAAAGAATGAATAAATAGATAGATGATACATAGATAGACGATAGATAGATAGATAGATAGATAGATAGATAGATAGATAGATAGATAGATAGGTAGGTAGGTAGATAGATAGAATATAGCTGGGGAAGGTTCCATAATAGGATAGCTTGTCACTATTAATTAGCTAAGTTTACAGTGTCAGATTGTTTTTTCAATATATATTACTTATCCTCATTG
Organism: Ondatra zibethicus; assembly: GCA_004026605.1. Taxonomy (NCBI): domain Eukaryota; kingdom Metazoa; phylum Chordata; class Mammalia; order Rodentia; family Cricetidae; genus Ondatra; species Ondatra zibethicus. The sequence continues at coordinate 24,554 of PVIU01013709.1, read as the reverse complement.
GCTCAGGAGGTCAAGACTTTTAGTTTGCATAAATTTACATGAGAGTGAGAAGTTTCAGAGAGTTGTCCTATAGCAATCTATACTAAACTAAGATAAAATGTTGCCAAGACTCAAGAAGAAAAATGAGATTATCGTTGGTTAGTATATATAATGATCAAGTGCAATCTTTGGGAAGTTATTCTAATGGAACGAGCAGTACAGTCTGAGCTCTGATAATAGCTGTGTGATATTTGAGGAGTCATTTATCTTCTGTCATGTAAATTTATTTGTCTTTGGAATGGAGATGATAACATTAAATCAACTCTCGCACAGAATTGTACTAAAAATCAAACAAAATTTTTTAGGTTTCTGGGTTTTGCAAACTGCCTAGTGTTTTATGAAAACATGTAAGTATAACTTGTAGCAATTCCTACTGAAGAAAGAAATGGAGGTGGTGATTTGGTGGTGCTGTGGGTTTTATTTTATTTTTTTTTTTTTGTTTTTGAGTTAATGCAGAACCAGTGACCCAGACCTTTGTTGGAGCTTACTCTTCCAGATGTGGATTCCTGTAAACAAATGATTCAACACAGCTGCTCTATTCATCTGGAGTCATTAAAAAGATTAGAATTTTCCCCTTTCTAATAATAATGTATTAGCCTTAGCCTTCTGACCAAATTTTAGTCTGAGTAATTATCTTCCTCCCTACTATTCATTAATGGGGTTCAAAAGGTTAATTAGTTGTGTGCCAAATACTGAAGTATTTAATGGAGGTAATCTAGCATGACAAAATCTAAATGTACACCTTTAGTAAATTGCTAGATAGACAGTTATTATGAAGAACTGAAGAACTGACAATTTCTATTAATAGTCTTTTAATATATCAAAATTAAATTTTAAATAAATTTGTGAAACTTTATTATAAGCAGCAATTGAGTATACTTTAAAGTTTAGATGCTGTTTAAATAAGTAAGTCCGAGGCTCTCAAGACAATGAACATTCCAAACACAATGAATGTTAATATACTGTCTTCGGAATAAAAATAAATTGATAGAAAGGAATGTTGCAATTTTTAGTAGCTTAAATGGGAAACTATATTAGGTCCCTGCTATAGTTTAACATTGAGATAGCATTTGGAGTTTTGAGCTGGCATATCATAGCCCCAATTTTTCTTATACATGCTATATTGATTCATTTATTATAAGTTGATTCACATTATACAAATAAATAATTTCATACATAGCTACATTTATAATTATTGCTCTTATATTTTAATTTCTTATATAAATTTTTAGTTATTTAAGATACATTTATTGCTAGGCAATGGTGGTTCACACCTTTAATCTCAGCACTCAGGATGCAGAGGCAGGTGGATCTCTGTAAGTTTGAGGCCAACCTAATCTATAAGAGCTATTTCCAGAACAGGCTCCAAAGCTACAAAGACATGGTGAGGAATATAGCTATACACAACTATCTTCTTACTCTCATCTCTTTACACTGGAACTTCTTCAGAATGAAACACATGTGGTGCTGTCATGTCCTGTTATAATAAGACCTCCTTCTGGATCACTCCTGAGGGTTTACCTGAAGCTATTGCTGAGCAGGTGCCACTGTCTAGAAAAAAATGTCCAATGTCAGGGTTTTTTTTTTTTTGTTTTGTTTTTACTTTTCCATTACAGATTTCCTTGAAAACTTACAATGAGTACTGAGAACATCTTTTTCAGTTGAGAAGACTTTCATTTTTGTCCCATTCCGATGAAAACAAGTTTTCACAATGTATACATTCTTTTCTTCCTTCCTTCCTTCCTTCTTTTTTTCTTATCTTTTATTTTGGTGTTCAATCTAAATAATTAAATATTTTACCTTATGTGATATAGGTCACTCATTTTGTTTAGTTTCTTTGTCTACAAAATCATAGATCTTTTAACAGCTTCTGCTATTTTTATTTGCATTCTGAAGGTGTTATCTATGGTGCAATGGAACATTCTTGACTGATAGTGAGCAGCACTTGTCACTGACCTTCGAATTGTTTTTTCTTTTCTTTTATTCTTTTGGTTTTTTGAGACAGGTTCTCTCTGTAGCTTTGGAGCCTTCCTAGAACTAGTTCTTGTATACTAGCCTGGCCTCAAACTCATAGAGATTTGCCTGCCTCTGCCTCCCAAGTACTGGGATTAAAAGCATGTGCCACCACCATTGGGCCTAAACTGTGTTTTCTTTTAATCACCTGTTTGCTTATTCAATTTTCTATTATATCACATGGTCATTTACTGATAATCTTTGCTGTATATTGTGTATACTTAGCAACTGTGAGATTGAATCAATCAAAAGAGAAAATGAGGCAATCAAGAGACAATAAATGAGATCTATATGATTTTTCACCAACTGCAAGATATAGGATTTTAAAATAAGTCAAGGTATGAACTCAGAACTCACACTGTATTTTTTTTACAGCAAATATATTATCAAGAGCTAACATTACCATAACCATGTATTATGTTGTAACATGAGGGCCTGCTTGTTGTTGGGTTTCTGTCCTGCCTGGTTTCTGTCCTCCCACCGGGTCCTACAGCCATTTAGCCCCAAAGAAAATCACACAGAGGTCTACATAAATTATAAACTGAGGGACCATTAGCTCAGGATTCTTATTAGCTCTCATAACTTATATTAGCTCATTATTTTAGTATATGTTAGCCACATGGCTCAGTACCTTTTTCAGCAGGGCAGGTCACATGCTGTTTCTTTGGTGTCTCGGCAGGACTGGGGAGGAATGGGCTTCCTCTTTCCCAGAATTCTCCTGTTCTCTTTGACCTGCCTCTACTTCCTGTCTGGTTGTCCTGCCTATACTTTTTGCCTGGCTACAATTGACAGAATACAGAATTGCCCCACACCATTATGGCAGATACCATACTTTCATATAACTGAAAACATATTAGGTTTGCTTACACAGCCATCATGACAGAAATATGAGTGATGTATTGTACTACAATAATAGGAATTATGTCTCTGAATAATTAGAATCTCTCATTTTCATTATAACTTCATTGAACTGCATTGATATATTTAGAGTGCTCTCTTGATCAAAACATCCTTAATGGCTCATGTATGTTTATCTTTAAATGAGATATATATGTAAATGTTGTTATACAGCTTTCTAGCTTATTATTTCTTTTATCCTAGCAATAATGATACTGTAATTTTAAGAGGAAGAAAGTAGCTAATTGAATAATGTGTGAACAGATGCCTATTCTATGTACTTTAACAGAATATTTTGACAAATTTCCAAAAATGTAATGTATTTATACAAAAATAGAAAGAACGATGTAAATTAAAAATATGGTGATCAAAATGTTAGCAGTGTTTTTTAATATTCATGGAAGAAAGGAGACTTGCTTATATAAAAAATCCTATTAGAAGAAATGTTGATATTTCTCAGAGATAAAATTTTCCCAGCAGCACTAAATTTAAGGGAGAATTTCCTTATGCAGCATTTTATTTAGATATTCTTAGTAATATAAAATTAATAACACTAAAATAATGATGTATGAAAAATAGACAATAAAATTCACATAGTTACTTTCAGTCCAATAGGAATAAAAATGTCACATCATATTACATCATCCACATTCCTTGTGGTTTCACTTGTTTTCAGTTACAAAACACCAAGAACCAAGTGGAACACACATGACATCTATGATCCCTGAAATGATTTCCCTAAATAGTGTATTTGGCACAGGGTACATATCTAATGGCTTCAATAAATTAAATGTGACATTCCTAATGGTACTAAGCAAACACTAGTTAAAATGTACAATATACATGGAGCCACCATATAGAAATTTAAAATACTATAAATGAGGCATATCTGTACTTATCTAAATGAAATGTTTTTAGAAAGAGCTATAATTGGCCAACATTCCCCTAAGACTCAATGGAACATTCAACCTACCTTGAACAGGTGTTCATTAAGCCAATGGCTTACTGCCAAGCATCATGAAAAAACTGTCAGGTTTTATAATGTTCTTTTCCTCATCTCTAACCCCTTTTGCAAATTGACTCATTCCTTCACTAACTTAAATAAACTGTTCTTGATAAGGGAACTCATGTTCTCTATTTTGTTAAATCAGTGAGTATTTTAACTTCCATCATGCTTACTTCATTTGGTCAACAAGTAATTTTTAATGGTAATTTTTAAAATGTCATGTGTTGTGTTTGTGGTTAGCAAAACAGACATTAAAATATAATTAAAATAATAAAAAGTATACTGAAAAAGTACAGCGTGCTGTAAGAGTAAATAATAAAGTTTATCACATAATCAAAGATGAGTTTCTCATCAGTATTTGTTCTCTGTAATACTAAGGTCCCCTTTTTCTCACTTTTTTCCTCCCTGAATCCATTTTCCTTTGTTGTCTTGCAGAAAAGATCTACTGTGTTTAAATGCCTTCTAAGAAAAAATAAGCATTTCATTTAGGTTTATGCTTGACATCCTGGAATACATATTAATAAAACTGCATAAAATGTTCAAAACCATCCAGGTCTTGACCATAAATGATGCTTATTCCTCTAGGTAACATCTACTTGACTACTTGTATATAGTATATATGCACTATAAACACACACACACACACACACACACACACACACATGTATATACTGAGTTCATAAATTCTTTTCTCCTATTTGACATGCTTTTTGAGTCTATAGCCTTAAATGCCTTTCAAGTAAAACCATTTACATCAATTTCTGGGAGTTCAGATTCAGTGTGATCAAAAGTGAATCTTATTTGTAGTACCTAAAACAAACCAACTCATTGAAATGATAAACCTGCATTCAAACTTAAATGTTTTCTGTAGAGATATTCGTATGGTCAATTAGTCACTAAAATTTCTATTTTTAATTCTAAGTCTATATTAAGGAAGACTGCCTAAGCCTATTCAGTCAATGTGTCTCATAATTATTGAGGCCAAATAGTTTCCTAAGCTTGCTAGTATCATTCTCAAACATGGGTCAGTTCCTCTCCCACAAAATACCCAGTATGATGTCTATAATTATCATTAAACCACTGTCTTATTGAAAGCTTCAGTGACTTCTCATTAAATTATTATGATTAAATATAGTCTTTCTACATTACTCCAAGTGGACAAATATGCAACAGGTAACAATAAAGGTGTGAAAGAAGAAAAGATGAATAAAAACAGGTCTTTTGCATGGTCACGTGCTGAATACTGTTAACTTTGCTTTTATGTATACATGAGAAATGTATTTGGAGATTTTAAGGAAAAAGATTAAATACAACAAATTTAACCAATGACACTCACTTATTGGTTTGTGAAAAGTAAGTGTGTGCTATTTAGTGATAAAGTTTTTTTGTACTTGAATCAACTCCCCCTCCATGAAAGCACAACTTAAATAATTAGTTAATTTATATATTTCTTCAGTTTAGACTTAAGGCATATGAAAGGATGAAAGGGTAATAAACTAAATTTAACAAAATTGTTTAGCAGCATGGAATATTTATTTATACAGCAAATTTTTAAAAGTAAGTATATCAGACTGTCCAATAACTTTCATGAGGTGACTCAGCTAGAGCTCAAAGTGAGTTCATGTTTCTTTGCCCCAGTCTGATAAAAGTTCACAACACATCTAGCAACAAACTAAGTTCCTTCTAAACTCTCATGGTAAGACACACCCCATTTACCTGTGTATTTTCATTCTGCATCTTTAATAACAAAATACTTCCTATTATTATGGACTATGACAATTTGATTGCTTGCCAAATTAATGGCACAAGTAAATAATAGTAGCCTCTTTGCAAACTATTTAACCATTTAAAAACAGAGAAACCCTGTCTCAAAAATCCAACAACAACAACAAAAATCCTTTGAATTCAGTAGTCAATATCTGGAAACACTAGCAGAATAAGCCAAAGATACATACTGTAGACCAGTATACAGGAGTCAAACATGCAGAAGCTAATAAATTATGTGGTCTGAATGTCTGAAGTAAGACAAACAATCAACAACCAAGTGTTCAAAATGGCATGGTAAGTTAGAGCTCAAAAAGATCTAATGTTGTTTATACAAATATACGAATATATATATATGCATATATATAAAATAACAGTGAGTGTGTAACTGCATTTTGGTGTGATATTAGTTTTACATGACCGATCTGGTGTAGAAGAGTGAAGCCATTCCTTAAAATTATACTGGATGAGAGCTCTCCCAAGTATTGAAAATGAATTTCATCTTAGGTGTATTTCAAATTGATACTAAAGATGTCTCCAGCAATGATTTGAAAATTTTTGCAAAATTACATCAGGGCTCAAAGAACTGATTATTAGCATCCACTATTGGTTTACAGGATGAGAAATGGGAATAAAAAATATTTTTACAGTGTTTTCAAGCACAACATTCAAAAGAAGAAAGCTTCTACTTGGTGAAAATGCCACATGCAAAAAGAAAACAAATTTTAAAGTAGAGCCAGCTTTAGGTGTTGCACTCCAGTTATGCTGACTTCACTGGATAGCATTTGCCTAAAAACTTCATTTAATTTATACAGTTCATCATAAAAAAAAATCACAGCCAGAAGTTCAATGAGGATGAGTAAGGTGAAAATTGACATTTTTCCCAAAATTGTGTTAAATCTTAATTTTTGCTTAATTCATTATGACATAGCTAAAATACTTAACTGAACAAAAATATCTCCTTGCCTTTTCCTTGAAGGCACAAGCAAGTTCTTGGCACAGCATCGCATCTTGTCAGTGATGTGTGATTGTTCAGAGGGTGTTGATTTCCATTTCTCCACAGGCTACATTGGCCAATGTCCTAGCTGATGGAATTTCAGTGACATCTTGGTCCTTAACTGAGGACAAGCTAACGTCAAACCTATGCCAAAATTAAGGAGGAGAGTCATGTATTTTTCCTGCATACCACTTAGATAATAATTTTGAAACAAAGCACAGTAATAAAAAGCATTCAAAAAGATATTTTAAGCCATCCTGAACTCATTACTTCAAAAATTTCATCAAAAGCCACAGTACTAGTCTATATTAGTTTAGAGGCAATGTTTAGAAGCATTGTTTAGACAATGACATTTTAGTCATTACCCATTTTATTTCTTCCTTTATTTTTTTGAGATTATAACATAATTAAGTCATTCCTGCTACCCTTTCCTCCATTCACACCCTCCCATATACCTCCCTTGCTCTTTTTCAAATTCATGGCCTCTTTTTCATTAATGTTTTATTGCATTTATGCAAAGTAAAGGTAAATTCAGGATAATTTGGAATAATCTAGTAATTAATTGAAAGGTGTCTACAGCAAGAGATCATGGCACAAAAACTGTTCTACCACTAAAGGTATAAGTATAAGAGGAAAGAATGGATTCACCACTACAGTTTCAGTGTGCCAAAAATGTAATAACATGGATTGGGGATTTTAACAGTATTGTTGCCACATACTATGGCTCGACTTGTTTGAGAACTTGACTGTCTGGAATCAACTAAAACATAAATTTCTGGGCAACCCTATAATGGATTTTCTTGTCAGATTATTTGAAGCAGGAAGATTCACCCTAAATCTAGGTGGCAGCTTCAATAAAAGGACAGAAAAGAAGAAAGCTTTAATTTTTCCCTGCTTGTCATCTCTCTCATTGGCAAATTCATATATATTTCTCTTGAATCTTTTCTTCAAAGGTACTGGAACTAACATCTTCAAGTTAGTCTAGGGTGTCCTCTAGACCTTCAGTGACATATCATGATTTTTGAGATGCCCAGACCTGAGGCCTAAAACCCTACTGGATTTTTTGCCCATCTGGTGTAAGACAAACATTGTAGAACTACCAGATGGTTACCTCATAAACCAATCTATTAAATCCTACATATGTAGGGATGTGATACTAGGAATAGAAAGAATGAACACATGAGAAATAAAGTAGAAAACAAAAAATAATTAAATATGGAAAGATTAATATATATTATTCATATACATAGGAATATATTTTGCATCCATTTACATATGGCTATTCATTTCATCCATCAGTTCTGTTCCTTCAGATAATCCTGACTAAAACACCATACTTTATCAATTCACAAGACATAATTGTTTTTTCCTTTGATAAATCTGAGATTAAAGCAGTAAGTGCCATGTGAGTTGTCACACAATTAGACAACTAAGGTTTGGATAGCAGTATCTTTCTTTTATGGTAGTAATCTTATTTTACTTTCTCCTGCCCTCTCAGACATCTTACTGTTGTTGAATCAAGTAACAGTAGCAAAGACAATAGACTTTAGAAAAGCTTATGATTTTTCTAGTAGTGGACTGGGATGGAGAGCTACATTGATTTAATACTATAATTTAAGGTACATTGAGGATTGAAGTGGATCTTTATAATTATCCAGACATTCACTATTGGTAGTGGGGAAGTGCAGAATATGGAGGCATGATTTAGCTTTCATGGAACTTTTACACAGGAGGGGAGTCCAAATGGATAAAGAATAAGGTGAGATTCTGAATTGAATGTGCTTGTTTTGTTTTAAAAATCAAACAGTTCAGAAGGTACCATTTATTTATTGTTACTTTCAGTGTCTGTGCTACTGTTGTTATATTTAGGAAGTAGTCTCTTGTGCCCATGTGTTCAAGGCTATGTCCCACTTTCTCTTCTATGATGTTCAGTGTGAATGGATTTATATTGAGGTCTTTGATCTATTTGGACTTAGGTTTTGTGTATGGGGATAGATTGGTTCTAATTAAATTCTTCTACATGTTGACATCCAGTTATGCCAGCACCATTTGTTGAAGATGATTTTTTCCAGTGTACAATTTTAGCATCTTTGTCTAAAATCAAGTGTTCATAGTGTGTGAATTAATGTCAGTATCTTTGATTCAGTTTGCTTGGTCCACATGTCTGTTTTTATGCCAATACTAAGCTGTATTTTACTACTATATCTCTATAAGAGAGTTTGAAGTCAGGGAGGGTGATGCCTCCAGAAGTTACTTTATTTTATAGCATAGTTTCAGCTATCCTGTTTTTTTTTTTATATGAAGTTGAGTATTGTTCTTTTGAGGTCTGTGAAGAATGGTGTTGGTATTTTGATAATGATTGCATTGAATATGTAGATTTATTTTGGTAGGTTATCATTCTTAATATGTTGATTGTACATATACAAGAGCATGGAAGATCTTTCCATTTTCTGATATCCTCTTCAATTTTTTCTTCAAAGACTTGAAGTTCTTGTCATATAGGTCTTTCATTTACTGGCAATAAGTGTATATATACTACAATTTTTAAAATTCCAGTGTTTAATCTTTTAAGTTCTCCAAATGAATACTTTATTTACATAATTTCTACTCTCCCCATCCTTTGTACCATTCACTCCTTCCCACATCCATTACATTTCTTCTTTAATTATTAGTGTTAACACAAAAACTTAAATTACCCATAAATATAGCAATAATGACTCTATCTAAATATCAGGTTCTCAATAATTTTTTTTAAAAAAGGTTATCATCAAATAATAAATAGTCACACTATCTACTTCAAAGGCTCAGAGAACATTGCAGAAGAGGAGGCAGAAGTATTTTCAGAGCCAAACATTTAGGAGGATTGCATAAAGATAATGTATTTTGAATAGAACAAGGTCATTGAGTCCACAAATTCAGAGTATGGTTGCCTATACGAGATCTGCAAAAGATCAGGCCAAGCACACTTCAACACAGATAGAAAGTTGCTCATGAGGTTCTATGCCTAGTGTGTGTGGAGGGAGCTATTTGTAGTTAAAAACTGCTGGGGAAGAAAAGGAACATCATTTCTCTCTTTTAAAAATTCTATTGAAAATTTCATACCTGCATATAATGTTCAGTGATTAGCTCCATCCTCTTTCCCTTCCAATACCTCTCCTATCCCTACCACCATAATTCAGTAATAAATTTATGTTTCTATTATTTTCTGTTTAAAAAAAAAAAACAGTTGCTTTCCACTCAGTTGCGCCAGTTTGTCCATGGTTTTAGAGGCACCTGTGAAATCACTGATTGAAAAGTCATTTTTGCTTCAGAAAAGAGGCTCCTGGTAAGTTTCCCATGCTCCAGTGAGTTTAAAACAAAACAAAACAAAAGATGCCTTTGTTAGGTCCAAAGTGGGTCCTCAAAATAACATACCACTGACAAAGTCTTAAATGACAATCTGGAGCTCCTTTCAGGCAGAAGTCAAGCAGAAGGATTGCTATTGGTTAACAAAAACCTAAACTTAGCATTCCTCAGAAATCTTTTGAAGTCAGTTTCTGTTTGTCAGGAAAAAGCCACTACTCCCCTTATTAACCACCTCTGGCAAATGGCATCTCCTTCCTCACTAACACAAGCATCCTGCACTAACTCCCAGGCTAGCTGTTCTGTCCTACACCTCTCTTGCTGCCACTACCTCTCCCCATAAAAGTGACAAGGTTTGCCTTCTAGACTATGGTCTTGCCACACAACAAATCCTACTAGAGAGAACTCAGCAGATTGAGTCCCCATGTAAACTTTTCTTTCTACTCATGGTATGGTATAGTTTGGTGGTTTCACTGCAATTTCTCTTGTAGACATGAAGTTAGAGGGTTTGGTGGTGACCTGGGAGGAGTTGGAGTGGGCAGTGAAGGTTGGATAAGATAATATGTATGCATGAATAAAATTCTTAAAGAATAAATTAAAAATACTATATTTTAAAATAAATTATTTACTTTATTTATTCAGTATATGTTTCTTTAAGAATTTTATACATGCATATTATACAAATTTATACTATGTGGAATTATAAATATGTGATTTACCTTGATTCTGGTAATCATTTCACAGTATATATATCAACTCATATTCTATACTCTATTCACATATAATTTTGGACAATTATACCAAAATAAAGCTAGGCTAAACCAAAATGGAAATTAAAAAAAACACACTAAAAAATGCCTTATAAGAATGTGGGACGGGGTGGGAATTGGCTCAGTAGTTAAAGCATTTACCTTGTGAGTAGCAAGCATGAGAACCAGATTTAAAGTTCCCAAACCCCAAGTAAATGTTATTGCACCACTCATAAGGCAGAGATGGTATGAAATTCAGATTAAGCTTGATAAGCTACACTAGCAGTATTAAAGAACTGAGAGTGAAGTGAAGACACCTTCCTCAATGAAAAAGATGGACAAAAATTTAAAAATCTCCTGATATCAGCCAACCACCACAGGCCCCAACATGCACACAAATGGACATGCACTAGCCCACCCATGTTGGTACACACATATACACATATGAGAATATGTGTATTCAAATATATGTGTTAAAAACATATCATTTTAAAAAGCAAAATGAAGGGAGTTAGGAAGAGTTAAAAGGGAAACAATGTCTAAAAAATCTGTTATACTTTTTAGGAAAAGAAAAATATTTTGAGTTTTTCATTTATTTTATCCTGTGATAAACAACTTATGATGAAGAAATATATGAAATAAATATGATTAAATAACAACTTCACAGAAATATATGAAAATAATCAGAAAAACAGACATGACAGTCAGGTACAAAAGTATATGTAACCAAAATAATCATTTACATCAAAAAAATACATAATTTATAATGAAAAATTTCACTTATTAAGGTTTGTGTACTACCATTACACCAAAGCATAGGAGCATGACAGAAGTTCTAAAACTTATATATAGCATTACAGAGCATGTAGTATGTAGGAGCACAATAAACATTTTTGTATAGGTGAAAACTTACAGATATATAGCAGTCACTTATATTTGTGTCTAGCTATAAGTAACATATACCCATTAAACATGATAGTGTAAATTTATATTATTAACAGTAATCATTTTAAAATATTATATATTGAAATATTAATAATTAGAAATCAATAACCATAAAAATACAAATAATATGCTGACCTTGGTGAAGAAAAATCATATATATGTATGAATTAAGTAATAGCAGCACTGATTTCAGTAATGTTTATTCTATTTATATTTCAATGTCTTCCAAATTTTCTAAAATCTACAAATATTATATTTAGTCAGATAAATGCAGTTTTTAAAAGTTGATAGGGATATCTGGAATAAAATTTTTCATGAATCTATTGTAAACATTCCATGGTTTACATGCAAAGGAGAAATAGGAAATTTCACACATATTCATGGACAAAACTATTTCTGAAAGATACCACTAAAATATCCCTAACCCTAATCAAATATCTTCAATTAGGTTAAATCATTTAAATTAATTTTATTCAATTGTGGTAGTCATTTGGAACTACAGCTGAGAAAGCTTGTCTTGCCATATACCAACTTATCAGTTAGAATACAGTGAAGGTTTTGCATGACCATATTGAGATCCTGGATTTATTGAATTATTAAAATAATCTATTTTATAATCCATTGAAAATGGATTTAAAAAGCTAAAAGAAGTTGGTCAGAGTAATATTGTGCAGTAAATATAATGTAAATAATCTTTATAAAAACTCAAATTATTTATCATTGTTGCCACATGGTTACATGTTATTTAAGGCACATTTCTAACACTAGTAACTAGGGCGGTAAAGAATTAGCCTCTTATTTTAACTCACAAATGTTTCAAGCCACAGACTAATGGAAGCCAACTGGTAATACAAACATAAAAATCTAATATGCCATAAATATGAAAATGGCAGAAGAATATAGTTTGTAAAGAAGACAAATGAGGAGAGATGATTATGGCTGATAGGTTTGAGTGTAAGAATGAATAAATGAAAGATGATAAATACTGAGCAGATGTGAGATGAATGAAGATGGACAGTTTGTTGGGCTCAGTGACAATTTGACATGAAGCAAATGGGAAAATGAGAGCAATTTGAGTATTTGGAAGATTCTACCTCTGAAAATACAAAACAAAAGGGACGATGAAGCTGCCTAAGCTCACTGGGTAGAAATAAATGATTAATGAAATAAGTTCACAATGTCCTCGACCTTAGCAAGTAGAAACACCTTCATCTCATAACAGCATTTCAGGAGAAGATTTGGAAATCATCCTCTCTGCTCCTGGGTGTATTTCACTGCCAGACTGGTTTAGCAAATTTCACCAATTATTAAACTTTGGCAGATCTTTCAGTGTCCGACATTTTAAGCTGAACAGCATTGAAGAAGAAAGTGTTCATTTCTGTTCATATTGTGATTGGATTTGAAAATGAAGTTCTTGTGACTAAATAGCAAGTCAATGTCATGTGTGTTCTCTTGAGGCTCAGTGGAAACTAAATACGACTGCATTGAATACTGCTGAAACTTTGCCCCAGAATCTTACCCAGTGGCAGATGGGAATGAAATCATATTTTAATCACTATATAATTTTCAACCAAAAGCTTGTCTTTCTAGCATCAAATATTACTTCTTAAATGTTTTATTTTCTCCACTACTGGATTTTTCCTGAATCCAACATAAGAAGATATATCTGGTTTAGCGTGAATTTTAAATTCTTAATCAAGATTTATAGTAGAGGTTTGAGATTCATAAACACGGAAAGTAGTATGCATATAATCCACCTAAACTTGACAAATTACTAAATATTGTAAAAAATATTCCAATTATGAATGCTGTATGCCTGATAGATTTCCCCTTATTAGTTTAGAAATGTTCCTTGTTATGAGGGAAGAAAAAAACCTGACTACATCTTCACGATAGACACTAATACTAGCTGCTAACAATAAAACCTCACCCCTTAACAAAAAAACAATAAAATCTCCTTTGTGTATTTATTATAAATGGAAGTGTTGTCACTTGATAATCAAACATAGAAATGGGGGCTTGAAATATTATTTAGTAACCTAAAAGAAATGTAATTTCATAAATCATTAATATGCAAATTTAATTGACAACACATCTGCAATTTTTAGGGAAAGAGATTTGTCAAAGGTTCTAAAGTTAGAAAATTTTTAGAATGTATAACAAATACAAAGCATTATAAATTCTCTGTTACTCCATTTGTTTAGCTTATAGGAGGGAGAAAAATAATTCTGCTACATATTTATTATTTGACAAATGTAAAGTTCCTATCACTAAATCTAACAAAACAAAACTGTTATTGTGATATGTATAAAATAATCATAGTGAAGTATAAGTCAAAACAATAATTAAAGTTTAGCAATTATACTAAGTACAAAATGAAAAACCACTGGATAATATTATAAATCAACATTTTAAGAGTAATAATACATTGTTTAATAATATATGAAATGAAACCAAATAATAAACATTATCTTTAAGATTAAATGTGTTAATTATAATAAAACAGTAGGAGCAATAATCTCTAAATATTAGAATTGGGTAGAAAAGATAGAACTTAAGAAATTAAAAAATAATTTGTTTATTTAACAGAGGAATAATAATAATAATATTTGAAATACTAGGCTAACTAGAAGAGGAGGTTTGATTATATACAATATTAACACAGTATAGATCAGATACAATGTAATTTCTAAAGTACTTTTAAACTTTTACAACTTAAGATATATTATGAAATTTGCATAAGAAGTTGAAGAATTAGAAATCTAAAACTTCATGAAAAAAAGACTTCCTAAATCTCAATGAAAATGACCACACAACATACCAAAATTTATGGAACACAATGAAAGGAGTGTTAAGAGGAAAGCTGAAAGCACTAACTGCTTACATACAGAAACCGGAAAAAACCCACACTAGTGAGTTAACAGAACATTTGAACACTTTAGAATAAAAAGAAGCAAACTCACCCAAGAGAACTACATGGCAGGAAATAATCAAATTGAGAGCTGAAATCAAGACAATAGAAACAAAGAAAACAATACAAAGAATTAATGAGACAGAGTTGGTTCTTCGAGAAAATCAACAAAATAGACAAACCTTTATCCAAACTAACCAAAAGGCAAAGAGAGAATATCCAAATAAACAAAATCAGAAATGAAAAAGGGGACATAACAACAGACACGGAGGAAATACAGAGAATCATCAGGTCATATTTCAAAAACGTGTACTCCACAAAATTGGACAACGTAAAGGAAATGGACAACTTCCTGGATAAATATCACTTACCGAAATTAAATCAAGAACAGATAAGCAAATTAAACAGACCTATAACTGCTGAATGAATAGAAACAGTCATCAAAAGTCCTCAACCAAAAAAAAAAGCCAGTTTCAAAAACAAAAGATAGTTTCAGCTCAGAATTCTACAAGACGTTCAAAGAACTAATACCACTACTCCTCAAATTATTCCACACAATAGAAACAGAAGGAACATTGCCAAACTCTTTTGATGAGGCTACAATTACCCTGATACCCAAACCAAAGAAAGACATTACTAAGAAAGATAAGTCTCACTCATGAACATTGATGCAAAAATAATACATAAACTACTGGCAAAATGAAACCAAGAACACATCAGAACCATCATCTACCATGATCAAGTTGGCTTCATTCCAGAGAAGCAGGGATGGTTCATCATATGAAAATCTGTAAACGTAATCCACCATGTAAACAAACTGAAAAATAAAAACCACTTTACCATCTCATTGGATGCTGAAAATGCTCTCAACAAAATACAACATCCCTTCATGATAAAGGTCTTGGAGAGAGCAGGGATACAAGGAACATACCTAAACATAATAAAGGCCAACATCAAACTAAGTGGAGAGAAACTCCCAGTGATCCCACTGAAACCAGGAACAAGACAAGGTTGTCTACTCTCTCCATACCTATTCAATATAATTCTTGAGGTCCTAGCTAGAGCAATAAGACACCAAAAGGAAATAAAAGGATACAAATCAGAAAAGAAGACATCAAACTCTCACTATTTGCTAATGATAGGATAGTTTACATGAGCAACCCCAAAAATTCTACCAAGGAAATTCTACAACGTATAAACATTTTCAGTAATGTAACAGGATACAAGATTAACTAAAAAAAAACAGTAGCCTTCCTGTACAGAGATGATAAAAGGGCTGGGAAAGAAATCAGAAGAACAACACACTTCACAATAGCCATAAATAGCATAAAATATCTCAGAGTAACTTTATCCAAACAAGTGGAAGATTTGTATGACAAATATCTTTAAATCTTTGAAGAAAGAAATTGAAGAAGGCACCAGAAAGTGGGAAGATCTCCCATGCTCCTGGGTACGTAGAATTAACATAGTAAAAATGGCATTCTTACCAAAATCTTCTTAAATAGACAAGAAGGAAGATAAAGCAATCTCTTTAAAATTGATTTACCATTTCAGTCATCATAGCATAGACCTATTTTACCAGCACTCAGAAGACTGACACTGGAAGATTGCCACAAATGTGGCTAGCCTGCTCTAAATAGTGAGTACCATGTGAGCCATTACTACACAGAGAAATTGCATCTTTAAATAAAATGAAGGAAGGTGGAAAAGGATAAAAAATTACATAAAAATTAAACCTTTGAAATTATAAATTATAATTAATTTAAATGCATAAAGAACTGTAAGATTTATTTTCTTTAAAAAAGTACAAGTTAAAATTAAGGAAATCTTTCTTTCTTTATCACAGTATAATTGCCAAAGAAAATTCAATATACATAAGTTATATAAAGTGATTTTTTAACATGGATATAAATTGGGAAATTATTAGCAAATCCAGTAAATACAAGCACTCCTACATCTATATTTCTGAAGTAATTAAACTATGATTCTGTTACTTAGTAAATGTCAATTGCATAATAGAGTCTTACCATTGGTCATCTAATTGTACAGTGCATCCCTGGTCTTTTTCCTATTATATTTGAGTTTACACTCTGATAAAAAGTGTCTTTTACTTGCACATGGGTACCAGCAATCTACATGCTACCACATGAATTAAAACAGTTAAGATTCCGGTACTAAGGGCCACTCTGCTGCTGAGACCATGCTGATCTGAGTGGCCTGGTGTTGCCATAAAGAGCCATAGTGACATCCAGACCCAGCTGCTGCTGAGGGTCATGCCTATGGCCCATGTCACAACAGGGGGCCATAAGAACCATGCATGATTATATCTGAAGGGTCAGGATGAGCTGGCTCTGCCCTTCACTGGCCCTGGGCAATCTGGTCCCATCCCTTGCTGGACACTGCAACAAAAGAGCTGGCCTGATCCTCATGAGAAAGCTGGCCCTAATGACCCAGCACAAGAGAGGTGGTGCCCTGCTTTCTGTATAGATGGTTCCACCCCTCACCATGGGTGTTGGAGAGCTAGCCCAGAGTGCATATACATAAGAAAGCTGGGTCCACCTGAGGAGGTGGCCCTAGGGGTCAGATCTGACCAGCTCAAATACCAAGCCCATATCCAGGACCTTGGGTTCACCTGCCCTAACCTCTACCCCACCTATATCTACTGGAACCTATGAAGGGATTGGTCCTGCGGAATGATACCTACATAGTCTCCATGACTCCGAGTGTTCATGCGGTATCTGAGAGGATAGTCAGAGAGGGGCCAGTGAAATGGTGTATCAGAAATGAGAGGCCTTGAACCAGACCAATGATTCATTACAATGCAAACTTACAAGTAGAGCTGATAGGACAAAGGGTATACCTGTGTGACACCTAGGCTTCCAATGACACTAAGATGAATGAAGAAGTTGGAGAGGCGGGAATGATGGAAGAGCAAACTGTTTTTTTTTTTTGTTGTTGTTGTTGTATATTTGGTTTGGTTTCATTATAATTTAAATTTTTGAGGGAGGAATGCTACAAGAACAGATATGGAGGGACTGGAAAATGAATAGAATTAGGGTACATGATATGAAATTCCCAAAGAATCAATAAAAGATATGCTAAAAAATATTTTAGATTCCATATAACAGGGAGATGGTCATACTTTTACTAGTCATTTTGTTATACTATGTGCCAAAATTATTGTTTTGTATATGTTAATCTTCTGTCATTACATATACAAAATAATTGCAATTATAATACTCATTAAGTACTATCTATCATCAAATTATTATTATGATTCTTTCAATTATTTATTCTTTAACTTTATACTAGAGTTATAAGTAATTTGCTCACTGCCACATTATAGAATTATGTATCTAATCATATTTACCACTAACTTCACATTCACATATTCTAGTTTGAATTTTACCCAGAAATTATTCCTTTATTATTTTAACTAAAAATTAAATAAACAAACAAATTAGTTAAATTAAATTCATGTGATTCTTGTGGAAAATATGTAAAATTATTAAAAGGACACACACAGTAACCGTTATTGGAATGTTCTATTAAAACAAACAAAATTAGTATGCAAACAATAAAAAAGCAAAAAGTACATCAAAATCCTCCATTTCTATAAATAATAGGTGAGTTGCCCAATCCTCAGTGCCAAGTTAACTGGACTTCAAGACATTTAGAAAACACAGTTCTGGGTATATCTGTGGAGTAATTTTCAGAAACATTTAGTTGAAGCTAAAAGTCCAACATTTTGTTAAAAGTTTCACCAATGCAAAACTTGCTGAGATTGGTGAATTTATTGGTCTTTCTGGGTTGAAGAGAATTTTACTCTTTATAATCAGTCATTATTTATTGATTCCATCTAATAATGGAGATTAAACATCTCCTGAGGGTCAGAAGAAGTCTCATTTTTTTAATAGCAGTGTAGTTCAGTTGTTTCCACCACATCAGATGTTAAGGTACATGTTTCCAAAGATAAAGCATTGAATTATCTGTGTCTTTAGGACATTTCACCTTTATCATAACCTCATTTATGTTGGGGTTTGGCCACCTCCCCCTAGATTCTTTTCTGGAGGATCATGGGAAGAAATAACCTAAGGAGAATATCTGGTCCACCACATTTTGGGAGAGAAGAAATGGGTCACCATGCTCTTTGACTATACCACCCACCTCATAAATATTCATGAAGCATATAAAATCAACAATTCAGAACCTACTGGATGCTTCTCCGTTTAGCACAGCCTATTCTAATCTTTGGAGTGCTTTTCTTTGCTCAATAAACTTCTGCTTCAATTGTCAAAAATAAGGCCTTACATATATTAGGCAAATGCTCTATAACTGAACAACAATATCCCAGCTTCTCTTATTATTTTAAATTTTATTTTGTGACAGGGTCTTACAAAGTTACACAGGCTGAACTTGAACTGCTATTGTGTATCCCAAGCCAACCTTGGACCTGTGAGTCTCCTAATTCAGCATCCTCATTAGGTCCTGTGCTGGATGTGTCAATTTGAAACAAGCTAGGGTCATCTGAGAGAAGATAACATCAAATGAGAAACTGCTTCCAAAAGATCTCCCTGTAGGCAAGCCTATGGAGCATCTTCATGATTAATTATTAGTATGGAAGGGCCCAAACCATTGTAGGAGTTCCCACTCTTGGGTAGATGATCCTGGGATGTATAAGAAAAAATGAGTAATACAGGAGGAAGAAGTCAGTAACCACCATTCCACCAGGGCCTCCAGGGCTTCAGGTGACTGTCTTTAGACCCTGCCCAACTTCCCTTCTTGACTAATTGCAATGAGGATATGTAAGATAAAATAAACCCTTTCCTCCTCAAGTTTCTTTTGATCATGGTATTTTATGGCAGCCTTAGAAATATAAGAAAATTCATAATGAATGTGTACGTCACCACACCAAATATACTCTTTAAAAAACAAGCATTGTTCTTAATATGTCAAATTTCTGTTCTCAAAATTACTTTTAACTTCACTTTGTACCATGCCATGATTTTATTCATGAAAAGAATGCTTAAGAAAATAAAAAGCTACTTAGAGAATTGAATGATTTCAAAATCTAAACACAATTGTATAAAAGCACACTCTTTGGTTTTCTACATATTACATTTCTTTTTACTAATTTTCATTAATGGAAAGATATATTAAGTTATTTCAGGAAGCAGGATATTTGCATATATTTATTCACTAAATTTTTGGATGCAATACATTTTAATCATGTATTTCTCCCTTCCCGCAATTCCTTCCAGATTCTCCCCACCTCCCTACTGACCCAATTTAAAGTTCTTTTTTATTTTCAAAAAGAACTCAAAACAACCAATAATAGCAAAACAAATAAAAACAACAGAAAAGGCAAGCACAGGTATAAAATGGAGTCTATTTTCTATTGAACACATACTCCTGAGCATGGACACTGGCATGTTAGTTGATATACTGTCACACCATTGAAAAACTGACTTTCCATTTCTCAGCAAGTATCAATTGCTAATGTCCTCTTGGTTAAGGGTGAAAATTTGTCCCTACTTCCCTTCTTCATGTTCAGATTTTGTCTGATTTGAGCTTGCAATTTTCTTATGATTGGTATTATGGATTCTGGAGTTCATATGTGTATAGCACTGCTGTGTCTGAAAGATATTACTTTCTTAGAGTCATTCACCACCTCTGGCTCTTACAACCTTTCTGCCCCTTCTTCCTCTTAAATTATTGAGCCTTGAAGTTAAGAGTTTGATAAAGGCTTCCCATCTTGCACCTAGCACACCAGTGTGTCTCACTCTCTGAATATTGTTCAGTTGTGGGACTGTTGTGTTAATTACCATCTACTGCAAGAAGAAGCTTCTTTAATGGAAGTTGAGAGATTCTTTGATATCTGAACATAGCAATACATCATTGGGAGTCATTTTATTGCCAATTCCTTTCCTACACTAATAGTAATGATTTTCCCATAGAGACCATGACCTATCTAGTCTTTTTCTTGAACAATTTAGCAGTGTTAGGTATGGATTCCATCTCAGGCTATGGTTCTTAAATACAATTTAAAGATTATTGATTATTTCTGTAAGATTTCTGCCAGTGTATCTGGAAAATATGTCACTATTGTGGGTTGCAAGGTTTCTATATGAGTGAGATTGATGATGACTTTTCTCCTCCAGTAGTATGCAAACTACACTCTTGTACCAGCAACACTAATCAATAGAGGCAAAACTTACAGATGGGTACGAGCTCTATTTCTCCATGTTTGATGGCATAAGTAAGTGGTGTCTTTAGCAATATGAACTTGCTGCCAGATTGTGAGGCTAGCAAATAGCATTGACATTAGTCTGTAATATTTGGGAAGGAAGAGTAAGTTTCCATATGCGTTTATGGAATTCTAGTGTCCCCTTTATAACAATATATTCTATTTCCCCTTTCCTGGAGTATCTCCTTCTTCCTTGCTCACTCCCTTGCTACCTAACCTCTGTGGAGATTTCAGATGAAACATACATATCTAAAACTTAAAATTTAGTATATCTGTATAAGAGAAAGCATACAATATTTGTCTCTGGGGTCTGGAATGGTGTGGGAGGTCCTTCTGTCTATGTGTTCCTTTTATTGGTTAATGGATAAAGAAATTGTCTTGGTCTGATGATAGGGCAGAGCTTAGGTAGGCAGGAAAAACTGGACTGAATCCTGGGAGGTGGAAGGTGGAGAGAGAGAAACCATGGAGCTGCATGAGACAGATGTGCTAAAATTTGCTGGTAGGACACGATATGGTGATATACAGATTAATATAAAGAGGTTAAGAGTTAGTCAATAAGAAGCTAGAGCTAACGGACTAAGCAGTGATTTAATTAATACAGTTCCTGTGTGGTTATTTCAGTTCTGGGCTGCCAGGACAAGCAAATGTCTCCTACTTACTACACTGGGATTCCTTATTCAGCATGTATTTTTAAAGTTTCATCAACCTACGCGTGAATTTCATGATTTTATTTTTCATAAGAAATGATTTTTCTGCTATGTCAATATACCACATTTTCATTATTCCGTCATTGATTGATGCAGACTTGGGCTATTTTCTGTTTCTTTCTATTATGAATAGTATAGCAATGATCATAAGTAAGCAAGTTTATCTGCAGTAATATATAGAGCCTTAGGATATAATCCCATGAGTGGTATAGGTGTATCTTGTAATATTTTTCAGTTTTTGAGGAACCTCCACACTGATATCCATAGTGAAGCCACAATTTTACTTTCAGAAAAGGAAAAACCATTCTATTGAGAAAGAGAATAAGCAAATATCAGATAAATATATGAGACCTGATTAATCAATGTTGTTCAAATTTCAGTAGTTTCATTATATTTGAAAGCTTGTCTTGAATTTGTAGGCAATGGGCAGTAAATATTTTCCTATACTGTTCTGTGTTTTCAGTTGTGATGGTTTATTGTAATAAGGTATAGATTAAATAGAAAAAATTAAGTTGAATTTATTCTCACACAGGCACACAAGCAGACACACACACACGCGTGCACACACACACATAATCATAGAGATTAGTATTAGTATTTTAACATATAGCTTAGAGTCCATATTAAATATCATTGTCCTCTAAAATTGAAGGGTATTTACAACTGGGAACTTAGATCATGTATAGACAACATGCTTAGCAAATACAATTACTAAAACACAAACACTGCACACACAGTGGTGGGGAGACAATAGAAAATAGAAAATAAGTAAAAGGAAAAAGAAAAGATGGAGGTTAGAAAGAGAAAAGAAAGTGAAATAAACAAAAGGAAAAACAGATGAGGAAATCAATAAATAGGGACCTAATGACTCTTTAAGTTCTTAAATCCTTTAGATATTTTGAATTATAGTTATCATGTTTACTTGTATTTGTATTACATTTTACTCTGATGTAACAACTTGCTCGTTGGGGTTTCTGTCCTTCCCAGTTCCTGCAGCTGGTAAGTCCCAAAGAAAATCACACAGAGGTCTCTATAAGTTATAAACTGATTGACCCATTAGCTCAGGCTTCATATTAGCTCTTATAACATATTAACCCATTATTCTTATCTATGTTAGCCACCTGGCTCAGTACCTTTTTGAGTGGGACAGGTCACATCCTGCTTCTTTGGTGTCTGGACAGGACTGTGGAGGAATGGGCTTCCTCCTTCCTAAAATTCTCCTGTTCTCATTGCCCTGCCTCTAAATACTGTCTGGTTGTCCCACCTATACTTCTTGCCTGGCTGCTGGCCAATCAGCATTTATTTAAAACTTGATTGACAGAATATAGACCACTGTCCCACACCACTCTGACTGAAGAGTTTCTTCTGTGTTTGCATTATCTCAAACTAACACCTACTGAAAAAGACATTTGTAGTAGTATACTCACTTTGAAAAGTCATGACTTGATTGTCTCACTAAATATAGAGTTTTCTATTTCCATCCATTTGCATGCAAAATTCAAGATCATTGTTTTTTACCACTGAGTAGTACTATAATGTGTATATATTCCACACTTTCTTTGTCCATTCTTCCATTGAGGGGCATCTAGGTTGTTTCCAGGTTCTGGCTATTACAAACAATGCTGCTATGAACATAGTTGCACAAATGCTTTTGTAGTATGATTGGGCATCTTGTGGGTATATTCTCAAGAGTGGTTTTGCTGGATCCTGAGGTTGGTTGATTCCCAATTTTCTGAGAAACTGCCACACTGATTTCCAAAGTGGTTGCACAAGTTCTCATTCCCACCAGCAATGGATGAGTGTTCCCCTTACTCCACATCTTCTCCAGCATTGGTTATCATTGGTGTTTTTGATTTTAGCCATTCTGAGAGGTGTAAGATGGTATCTCAAATTTGTTTTGATTTGCATTTCCATGATCGCTAAGGAAGTTGACCATGACCTTAAGTATCTTTTGGCCATTTGAACTTCTTCTGTTGATCTGATCTCTGTTCAGATCATTAATATGGTATGTACTCACTCATTAGTGGACTCTAGCCATAAACAAAGGACATTAAGCCTATAGTTCACAAGCCTAGAGAAGCCAAATAGCAAGTTGAACCCAAAGAAAAACATATATAGATCCTCCTGGAAATTGAAAGCAAACAAGATCAACGGGCAAAAGTTGGGAACACAAGGGTGGGGGTAGGGGAGGGGGTGGGGTTGGAGGAAGGGGAGATGGGGAAGGAAAAAGGAGAAGGGAAGAACTGGGGAGAACTTGGGGGAGTGGGAGGTTGGAGATGGAGGTAGGACGGATATAGGAGCAGGGAAGAAGATATCTACATTAAGGTAGCCATGTTAGTTGTGGCAAGAGACTTGGCTCTAGAAGAGATCCCAGATGTCCACGGGGATTTTCCCAGCTAGGTCCTTGGGCAGCAGAGGAGAGGGTGCCTGAACTGGCCTTGTCCCATTGTCACACTGATGAATATCTTGAATATCACCATAGAAATTTCTTCCGATGGATGGAGATAGAGACAGAGATGCTCATCCACATCAGAGCAATGGACTGAGCTCCCAAGGTCCAGTTGAAGAGCAAAAGGAGGGAGATGATGAGCAAGGAATTCAGGACCATGAGGGGTTGGTCCACCCAATGAGACAGTATGCCTGATCTAATGGGAGCTCACCAAATCCAGCTGGACCGGGACTGAATGAGCATGTGATCAAACTGGACTCTCAGGAATGTGGCTACCAATGGAGGCAGACTGAGAAGCCATCGATAATGGCACTGGGACCCATCTCTTCTGCATGTATTGGCTTTTTGGGTTCCTAGTCTATTAGGATGCACACCTTCCTAGGCCTGGATGGAGTGGGGAGGACCTTGGACTTCCAACAGGGCAGGGTACCCTGCCCTCTCTTAAGGATGGTGGGGGAGGGAGGAGGGTTAGTGGGGGAGTGGCAGGG
>PVIU01013708.1:0-54850 GCA_004026605.1 Ondatra zibethicus | reverse complement strand
ATGTCCCCAGCTAGGTCCTTGGGCAGCAGAGGAGAGGGTGCCGGAACTATCATTGTCCCATAGTCACACTGATGAATATCTTGATCACATCCATAGAAATTTCGTCCGATGGATGGAGATAGAGACAGAGACCCACATTCACACCAGAGCAATGGAGTGAGCTCCCAAGGTCCAGTCGAAGAGCAGAAGAATCTTCATCTGGCGACGGATGGAGATAGAGACAGAGACCCACGTTGGAACACTGGACTGAGCTCCCAAGGCCCAGTTGAAGAGCAGAAGGAGGGAGAAGATGAACACAGAAGTCAGAACCGCAAGGAATTCGTCCACCCATTGAGATGGTGTGCCTGATCTAGTGGGAGCTCACCAAGGCCAGCTGGACTGGGACTGAACGAGCATGTGATCGAAACAGACTCTCTGAATATGACTGACAATGGGGACTGACTGAGAAGCCAATGGTAATGACACTGAGATTTGATTCTACTGCATGTACTGGCTTTTTGGGATCCTAGTCAGTTTGGATTCATACCTTCCTAGGCCTGGATGGAGGTGAGAGGGCCTTGGGCTTCCCACAGGGCAGGGTAACCTGCCCTCTCTTAGGACTGGAGGGGAAAAGGGGAGGGGGAGTGGGGAAGCGGGAGGGAAATGGGAGGAGCGGAGGAGGTGGAAATTTTGAATGGTACTATTTATAATGCAATAATAAAAAATTAAATGTGAAAAAAAAAGTCTACATGAGAATTTCTCAGTGAAATCATTTGACAAAAATTCTGACAAGGTAACCAGACATGATAACAAATGTTTATAATCCTGATCCTTGTGAGGCTGAGGCAGGAAGGTTCTGTGGTGGGTTAAATAAGAATGGCCACCATAGGTTTATATGTTTGAAGAATGCTTGCTTATCAGGGAGTGGTACTATGCAAGAAAGATTAGGAGCTGTGGTCTTATTGGAAGTGGTGTGTCAGTGGGGATTGGATTTGAGGTTTCAAAAAGCACATGCCAGGCTCAGTGTCTCTCTTTGCCTGCTGCCTATAGTGATCTACAGGATGTAGATCTCAGCTACTGACCCAGCGCCATGCCTGCCTGCATGCTGCTATGCTCTTTGCCATGATGATTAATGGACTAAATCTCTGAAACTATAAGCAAGCCCCCAGTTAAATACTTTCTTTCATAAGAGCTGGTTTGGTCACAGAGTCTCTTCACAGCAATAGAACAGGGTCTAAAACAGGGTCCAAGTTCAAAGTCAGATTGAGCTACATATCAAGACTCTGTGTTTCAAGAAAACAAAACCAACAGCAACAACAACTAAATCAGCCCCATTGATCATATCACATATTCCATCTTCTGCTCAGTTAACACCACTTTAAAAATGGTAATGAAAACAGTGTCCTTTGAGACCAATGAACTCAGACATTTTTTTGTGATGATATTTTATAACATTCAAGACCTTCAATGAAAATCTCACTATCAAGAACATACTCTTGGGAAGAGCAAATTATCCAGTCAAATCCATACATGTAGAGAGCACCTAAAGTATACTACTTCCAAAGGATGGAGACTAGACTCTGCCAATAACATGTTTTAGCATTCACTTAAAGATGTGACAGTCATAATTTCTAGTTTGACATGGCCCATATTTTGGAAATTTTCATTTTCTCAGGCCTACAATCTAGATAATAGTATAACAAAAATCTAAAAACATCACATGTTTTCTTACCTACGGAAATTATCTATAATAGTTAAATTTCATTGTAAACTTCACTGGAAGTGGAATTACCTAGGAAATAAACCTCTTAGGGAACATGTAAGGGTATTTGCAGAAAGATTTAATTGAGGATAGAAGACATATGCTGAAAGTGGTATCATCTTATGAACTGGGTTCTTACTGAACAAAAAAGAGAAAGCTAGCTGTGCACCAGCGTTTGTCTGTCTCAACCTCTTGACTATTGATACAATGTAAACTGTTGCTTCATATTTTTGCTACCATGCCTTCCCTGACCTAATGAACCAATATCCTCAATCTGTGAGACAAAAATGAGCCCTTCCTTTCCTAAGCTGCTTTTGTCAAGTATTTCATCACAGCAACAAGAAAAGTAACTAATAAACTCTTCAGATCAATATTTTTAGGATGCTCTATTTTTTAATAAATTTTTTTCACTTTACATACAAGCCCTAGTTCTCCCTTCCTCCCCCGTACCTTGCCCCATCCTACCCCTCATCCACTCCTCAGAGGGGGTAAGACCTCCCTTGGGGAGCCAACAAAGTCAGGTATACCAGGTTGAGGCAGGAACAACTCCACAACCCCCCCCAAGGTATCTCACCATAGGGAATGGCCTCTAAAAGGCCAGTTCATGCACCCAGCATAAATTCTGGTCCCACTGCCAGGGTCCCCTCCCCCAAACAGATCAAGCCTCATAACTGTCACCCACATTCAGAGGGCTTAGTTTGGTCCCATGCAGGATCTCCAGGTGTGAGTCCAGAGTCTGTGAGCTCCCACTAGTTCAGGTCAGCTGTCTCTGTGGTTTGCCCAATCATGATTTTGACTCCCCCCAACACACACATTGCTCATATGGCTCCCTATATCAAGATATTGCTTTCATTCCCCCCTCTCCATTCCTGCCCCAACTCAGCCATCTCATATTCCCATCCCCCATCTGCTCCCTTCTACTCCCCTTCCCAGTTTACCCAGGAGATCTTAATTATTTACCTTTCCTGGGGCCCTCCATGTGTGTACCTCTTAGGGTCCTCCTTTTTACCTAGCAGGAAGCTCTATTTTTAACTTTAAAAATTATTTGACAATTTTAGCAGGGCGGTGGTGGCGCATGCCTTTACCCAGCACTCGGGAGGCAGAGGCAGGTGGATCTCTGTGAGTTTGAGACCAGCCTGGTCTACAGAGCTAGTTCCAGGACAGGCTCCAAAGCCACAGAGAAACCCTGTCTCAAAAAACCAAAAAAAAATTATTTGACAATTTCAAACATATGTATAATGTGCATTGGTGGTTCTCATCAACCCATTACTCTCCCTTCATCTCATCTCTTTCTCACTCAAGCGAAGACTCTTCCGAACAAGTTCCCCTACTACT
The DNA here is from genome assembly GCA_004026605.1 of Ondatra zibethicus. NCBI lineage: Eukaryota > Metazoa > Chordata > Mammalia > Rodentia > Cricetidae > Ondatra > Ondatra zibethicus. The sequence goes on along the minus strand of PVIU01013708.1, from coordinate 51,774 downwards.
TTCATGACTTTGGTTTTCACATGTGTATGACCCACTGAATTTAATTAGGAAAAGAACATACTCTTTTCTACTGAAATTAAGCACAGCTTCTACTTTTGAACACTGAGTTCTCAATGTATTGGAGTACACATCCATTACATGGAATAAAAGCCACTTAGAGGTAGGCCCTAAAGCAGTGAAAAATAATTTACAAGTTTTATGTATGTTGCCAACACTTCTTTATGTTAGCGTTGATAATTGAGAGGCTGGAGTGGCATTTGACAACCAGCTCCAATTACTGTTGATGCTGATTAGGCGATCCTTCTTTGTATCCCCTTACAAGGTATGGCCTTTCTCACTGGAGTAGAATAAATTTTACATCTCTATAACTACTTCCCCTCCCCTGCACTATTCTGATGCAAGTTGGAGTGACTTATGATGGATAGTGAATAATGTTGTTCCCAGCAAAAGCATCTCAGAATACTCAGTGGCCAGGCTGTTAGACAGCTGGTAATCACAGTCCTCAGTGCTCCTGATGTGCTACCACGCTGCTCAAAGCTTCAGAAAACCAGGCTTTCTTTTCCTTTCCTTTCCTTTCTTTTTCTGCAACAGGATCTTTTACTATGTGATGCCTACCTGGCTTGAAACCCAATATGTGGACCAGGTAGGCCTTGAACTCACAAAGATCCAGCTGCATATGCTGGGATTAAAGGTGTGTGTTTCTACATCTGGCTAAGTTTCCATGGGACAAAAAGTAGAGATGAAAATGAAACCACATTATCTAGGATCATGGTTTAACATTTACTTCATTCCATCCCCTAAATTAAAAACCAAAGATGTATACAAGCCAATGAAAATTGAGTAGTGCAACCTGAAAAACCATGTGGGTCCCACATATTCCTATACAGAGTTCTAACAACTCAGGAAAGACAAAGAAACTGAAGAAAATCAGAAATATTTCTCTAACTAACCAATCTAGAAAATTCAAGAGAATTCATTCTTACCTGTAAGAAAGAAAGAAACTCACCATGGAAAACTTGGAAGACTATTCCTATGTTCACACTAAGTACTAACTACTGTGACTTCCCCCTTTCAGTTGCTCCACTGGGATAGCTGTATACTATAAACTGACATGACCCAGTACCTCCGGATTGCCACAGTGAGGGCCTCTGGTGAGCTGGCACAGGGACAGATGACCTCCTGTCGAAGGCCTTTACTCTGGAAGACATTGAGAAACGCATCACAAGAAGAAATAGACCCTGGAGGGAAAGAGGGACAATGGTCAGACAAGTGTAACACTGTGATTGACTTAAAATTATCCCATGATAGCAAAATAATTTTGAAGTTGGGATTCAGATATAAACAGAATTAGGCACCCTGGAGAAACAAAACATTAGCTACAATTTATTATTTATGTTACATTGAAAGATACTATTGACAAGCCTTTAGAAAAATAATTCAAAAACTGTAACTTCTATATATAACGCAAATGAATTTTTTGCTGACTAATGAATTTATTTTATTAACTTCCCTGAAACCTGGTCTATCACTTTCAGTATGCAGATTCCAGAAAAGTGTGTCAATCTAAACAAAGAAAATGTGTGATTAGTTGCTAATATCCCATGAAATATCTGACTTTCAAATACAAATTTACTTTGTTTTATGCAAGATGTTTTGTGGTGATGTATATTAAAATTAATTAATTAATTAATTAGTTCACAGTTTATTCAATTATTTTAAAAGTAAAGGAATCATTTGTAAATCAAGTTATTTGTTTCTAAGCTCACTTTCACCAATCAGGTATCAAGAAAGCATAGCCTGCTTTAATTTAGAATACAGCTAAGCACCGTTTACAGATAAAGTCAGGAACAATCTTTCATTCAGTTCTATTCTGAAACATGGCTTCTGACTTTATAGACCTGTTTTATGAAAACAAGCTATTTCAATGCATATAAAGAATATTTTGTGAAAATGCTAACTAATTTTATGTGAGTTTTTGTTAAAGTATTTTATAACTAAGTTTTATTTAAAATGATAGCTTAGCCAGGGGGTGTGGTGCATGCCTTTAATTCCAGCACCTGGGAGGCAGAGACAGGTGAATGTAAGTTCGAGGCCAGCCTGGTTTACAGACTGAGTTCCAGGACAACCAGGGCTGTTACACAGAGAAACCCTGTCTCAAAAAACCAATCAATCAATCAATAAAGTTTAATGCTGATCAACACAACTATAGTAATCCATAAAACAGTATTTCCTGAGGTTTTATTCTATGTGAAAGAATTATCTTAGGAATTGAAGCTTTTAATCCTCAAGCATTATGCTCTGACTACCACTGTAGAGTTGAGAAAACAAAATTTGAAAACTGTCTCTGTAGAATCAGGATGTTTCTTTTGATTCTGGGCCTGCAGTCTGTAAACACCTTGTCCTTAACCACTCTGTTATCCTGGTCAAGAAGAACACTGCTTGGTTATTTTAAGACAATCTCAAGCAAGACACAGATTAGGAAAACAAAAACAACAACAAAACATCAAAGTGACAAGAACGACGTGTGGAAAACAAGGAACTCTGAGGCTTGCCCATCTTTGAATCCACAATTGATGCTTCACTTACAGGGATTTGCTCCATCAGCCACTATTAGCATGCGAAGGGAGGACAGGTTGACATCTCTCTGATCTCTATGTGCTACAAGTGCCCAATGCATGTCTCTTGATTTCACACAAGCCACTTTTGCTACAAAGGAAAACAAAAGTTATATGTCACTGTCAGACTGTGTGAAGCTGAGGTAATTGCAATCCATCAGGAATGGTAAATTATCTTGTCACCAAATCACCCACAGGCCCAGGAGAGACCAACCTTTGTACTGGCAGACTTTCTGGATCCAGGAGAGAGGGTTTACCTTCATCAGCGAGTATGGGATACTGATGACGTGCATCATGTTCATGACACTCTGAAACCAATGATGAACACAAGAGGTAAGAAAAGAGGTTGGAATACAAGAGGAGGGGTTCACTGTTCTGACACAGGGAAAATAAGCCAAGGCTTGGCAGGCAGAAGAATAAACATGAGCACTTCAAAGAAGTACTGAGGTTGACTAACAGGAGAGGAGCTTTAGGGGGACAAGCAGAAAGCTGACTCAAGTGAGGCTCAGTATTACTAAGGTACACTCTGGCACAATCCTGTAAGACAAAGTGACCTCTTGGAGATTAACTCATCCTCTTTGCTCCCCGACTACTGATAGAGTCAAAGAATTAAATTCCAAATCCTTTTCTCATTAAAACTTTGTATTAAAAAGAATCTCAAAAGGCATTTTTCAAAAGTGAATGCACAGGGTTGGGGAAATGGTTTATTTGGTGAAGTGCCTTCCAGGTAAGCATGAGAACATAAGCTCTGATTCACCAATTCCATGAAAAAGGTGTACAGGGCGCCCTGTGTCTGTAACTCCAACACTTGGGGAGGTGAAGAGGCACAGACAGGGTAATCCTGAAGCTCACTGGTTAACCAGTCTAATCCAATCAATGAGCTCCAGCTTCAGAAAGAGAAAACCCTGTCTCAAAAAGATAAAGGTGTCAGACTTTTAACTTTAGCTTCTCCATACACATATGCACACATGTGCATAAGAATCTGTATACATCTACACTAACAAGTACATATACCACACATATATGGGCATATACAAAGAGCACAACACATATACAACACACTATATACAATCAAAATAAGAATAGGATACATAAATACCAAAGATATTTATGAAAAAAATGCTCATTACAACAAATAAGAAAAATTCAAGTCAAATGGAAATCAAAACTAAATGAGTTAACACCTCTCAGAATGGTTATTATAAGAAAAGAAAAAAAATGCTAGTAAATACTCAGAGGAGTAATCTCAAAGAAACTTGGTGGGAAGGTACATTAGTATAGCCAAAGTAAAAAATTGTTTGAAGATTGCAAAACACACATATACAAAACCCCAAATATAAGTAATAATAACAAGACAAGTACAATGTGATCCACTAGGATCACTGCTGGCATATTTATGAGGAACTGAAGTCAGTATGTTGAAGACACATCACACTCATGAGGTTACTGTAGCACTATCATCTGAAATAGCCATGATAAAAATTTAACCTACGTATCTATCAATGGAGGAATGGGTAGAAAATGTGATATATATATACACAGTGAAATATATTGAAGATATAAAAATAAAACCCTGCCATGTGTTGCAATATGGGTATAACTGGAGGGCATTATATTAATCAGTCAGTCACAGGAAGACAAGATACTGCATGGTGTTATTTATATGTGGAAGCTAAAATGTTGATTTCAAAGAAGAAGTAAATACAGTAGTGTTCTTAGAAACTTGAAATGGTAGTTAGATTGGGATGATGAGATGGAAAATGCACACAAGATATAGCTAGGTGGGAAGATTAACCCCTAATATCCTGCACTTAATCTTAGTCAAATGATCAAGAAATGGTGACTAGTTACCATGTTACTAGTTAACAGACTATAAAGCAAGCAACTTTGGAAAGGTGTCAGAACCACAGTCTCCTTCCAGCCTTGCCAAAGCAGATTGAGACACTTAGTCAGTTCCTTAAAGTGGATGATGAAAGTTGACGATAAAAATGGTCAGTTGCACATAGGTTGTGATTAAGTCTCACATATCTTGCAGATATACTGATCTACAGCACAGCCCTAGGAAGGACTACAGACTGTAAACATCAAGTCAGTGCTTTGGCTTGGCCTCTGTGTACTAGGCAGTCATGGCATCAAAGGAAGAAGCTCCAAATGAAAACTAAAAGACTACCATACATTCCTCACCAGGAATGAGGTCTCCACAGAACCTATGCAAACTCAGCTTCTTCTGAGGGTTTCTTCCCACTGAGTTCTGGGGAGAAGGAGCTTAAGCACCCCCAAGATGAGGTTACTCATATGCTACAATGTGTTCAATCATGTGGCTTTAGGTGGAGTCAACAAAAAGACTCACAAATTGCCAGGTACTGCAGGCAGGGATGTAGAACAACAGAATTTAAGTGTATGGTCAACAAGAGATTCACTAGAGCAGAATTGGTGATTCTTTCAGAGGGGCCTAGGAAGCAGGGATAGAGAAGACAATGCATAATCAGAACCACGTCAAGTGCTACTAGAGGTACTAACTCTAATAGTAACCATTTCTGTTCTTGAGGATGTGACAATGGAACCACGTTTATCACAAATACAGACAGGCTACATGCTTACTTAACACCAAGTCACATTATTCTTATGCCAAACACAACAGGTAAGACTATTCCCATTTGACTCTATCAATAAATAAATTTTGCCAGGCCCCCCAGCTACTTGGGAGGTTGAAACAGGATGATTCCGCATTCAAGACCAGTCTAGTTAACTTACCGAGACTCTATCTCAAAAACAAAACCCTACTGGTTTTGTTAAATGAAAACTAAAGGCACACACCTTTAATCCACTACTTAGAAGGAAGAGGTGGGAGGATCTCTGTAAGTTCTAGGTCTACAAAGCAAATTTCAGGACAGTTAAGGCTGTTACACAGAGAAACCCTGTGTCGAAAAAAAAAACAAAACACAATCAACCAAACAAACAAACAAACAAAAAACAAAAGAGCCAGGCTGTAAATAAATGGAAACATTTGCCAAAGATTGAAAAAGTCCTGCATTTAATTTCCAGTGCTTAAAATAAGTGCCTTGTACATATGAATATGACACTCACTAGAGTCACAGCTACAACAGAGTCTTGAGCTCAAGTTTCTTAATTTTCTAAACCCAAATCTGTGTTGTTTTCTCTGCAACAGTATACACGACATGCCAACATTTCAAACCATTTTTCTGCACCTCCACTTATAAAAGCATCCAGATGTTAGAAGTAGCCTTACTGGTCCACCTACTGAGACAGTGTGCCTGAACTAATGGGAGTGCACCAATCCAACTGGACTGGGACTGAATGAGCATATGATCAAACCAGACTCTCTGAATGTGGCGGCGAATGGGGGCGGATGGAGAAGCCATCAACAATGACACCAGGACCTATCTCTTCTGCATGTATTATCTTTTTGGGAACCGAGTCTTTTTGGATGCACACCTTCCTAGGCCGGGAAGGAGGGGGGTGGGCCTTGGACTTCCAATAGGGCAGGGTACCATGCCCTCTTTTAAGGAAGAAGGAGGAGGGAGCAGGAGGGAGGAGGAGTGGGGGGTAGTGGGAGGGGACCGGGAGAAGAAGTAGCCTTATTGGACTATCTACACGATACTTATATGTTCATGAATTATACAAGTAGATCTGGCTCACCAACAAATAACAAACTGCAATATTTATATTCTCATCATTCATATAAAATTACTGCAGTTTTCTATTTCAGAAAATAAATGATGTTTAAGCATAAAAAACTATTAAGAAAACAAACAAGTCCGTCAAACTGTCCTATATGAGATAGAAGGGGAATTCCAAATATGAATTTTTGTTTGTTTTGTTTTTCTTTTTTAAGAGCCAACAAGACTTTTAAAATCCAAGGTCATTTCTCTCCTAAAGTATTCACAGTCAGCTCAGTCATCACTTTGCAAGTGGCACTGATAATGAGACAAATATCTCTCCATAATGCATGGCAAATTTTCATTTTAAGAACAAGCCTAAAATCCTTTTCTCCCTTGCAAATAATCTAATAGCAGATCTCCCAACTCTTAGAAAACCAGTAAGAACATTTTCCTGAGAGTGGGAAAGTGATCTTGACAGATAAGGCACTAGTAACAACAGCAGGAAACCTTCAAAGCCCAAGGTAGGAGCCTTAAAAATGCTACTCTGGTAGCTATTACCTCAATATATGGGTCCAAGATTCAAAACAGTTTTTCTGAGCCCAGTTGTCTTTATTGTGCTGTTGCAATAAGCTGGCTGAGGGGACAATATGACTCTTAGCACAATGTTTACAATGTGAGGTGGGACTTTGCAAAAGTTGGACATACTTGCATGAAAAGGGCTTACTTACTGTCAGTATGCCATGCCAGAGCCCCACATCCTTTTTGAAGTCTAGAACATTCACAATGGTTTCAGCTGTATGAGAGAAAAAAAAATCCTATTTTTACTTGACATTATAGAGCAGCATGAGTGAAACTGCAAGGAAAACCCATCATCTGAGGGGTCATCTATCTTATAAGAATACCACATTACTCCATCTTCACAGAAAGTTTACAATCATTAATACATGACTAAAAAGTGCTAGTCAGGCTAGAGAGTGTTTTCAGGATAATATTTGGGTATGTCAGCAAGCAGCAATAGTTGCCAATATATCACCATTAGAAAACATCTTACCATTATCAGACATGGTGGTACAGGCCTGTGATGACAACACTTGAGAGGCTGAGAGAAGATGATCACAAAGCTTGGCTATACAGCTAATTCAAAACCAGCTTGGGCATACAATGAGACTTCTAAAACACTGTCATATAACAACATACTCCCAAACACAGTATTATCATCCTATTTATGCCCTGCCTTCCTCAGGCTTTCTTTTAATTTCTCCCACATGTGACCTAGTTTTCCTAAAGAGAAACACGGAAGGGGAAGAGATTTTGACAGTGCAGGTTTGTTTTCTCAAATTAGAACTGTTTTAATACTAGTTAGGAAAACAATAAAGGAGGGAGATACCACAAGACAAGGATGGTGTAATATTGAAGCAATACAGGATGAGAATTCCAAAGGGGAAAGAACAGGAAAAAAGCTGTAAAATACGTTGTTAAAAACAATTATTTCCAAAGACTGAGGCAGTGATGCTGGACAGTCAGGCACTGAGGATTTAGGCCTTCATTTGACCTTGTTCTTATCAAACAGGTACTTCAGTCACCTGTACACAGCTCCTGGCCACTTCTGAGTGTCCTGGGCATCTACCGACGCTAGGTCTTATGGTCTCCTCATTCCTTTTGGCAATATTTACCAAAGGCTCATTCTGTCTCCTGCCCTTCTATCAGAAAGAATAAAATATGGAGGCAGACCAGACAGACTAACTTGAAATATAGATATCTAAAGGAAACATCCTAGATTCCTTTTTATAATTAAAAGCAGAGAAATTTTATGTATGTATGTGTTTATATTTACTTTTGGAATCTAGAGGGTGACAGCACCAGAACTTCAAAGCATGTAGGCCAGGACACACAAGTCACTATGTTTTGATTAAAAAAAATAGCAGAGATTAGAAAACATGTGTCTCTAAGAGTTTATTCTTAAAAAGGGCAAGGATGGGAAGATCACATGAGCAGCAAGAAAAATTAAAGTCACTTAGAAGTGGGTTTAGGGACCACTACTTGCTTCTTCAGGTCCCAGAAATTGACATCAGTGTAGAGTTATCTGCTGTGCCTATGCCCTCCCTGTAAAGGAAGTTGGGGTAACAAGCCAAAGGCTCTTGGAGGGGTTGCTTTAGCTTTTCCTTCTCTGTGTCCACTCAAACCTATTTTCATGATTACTGCCACACACTCTACCTCTGCTTCTCATAACCGGAAAAAACACACCAGGAAAAGTAACTGTCCTCTAGCAAAGCTTGAAAAACCTTATTCTCAAAACTTCTTATTCAACAATGAGAAGTGGGCTAAAACATGGCACTTAAAAACAAAGAGCTTCTGAAGATATATATTCATGTGTTGGTGGAGATTAGCACACGTGTGGCAACTGTGAGGTGAGCCACACATCTCCAAACCCATGTGGTAAAGTTTAAATACTTCTTATGGGACTGAGCCTTCAAGAATGTGATAAATATTAAATGAGGACATAGGTACACACATGGAAAAATGTCATATGAGGACACAGTAAAAATGCATTATCTAGAAGATTGACATGAGCCCATCATTGTCAGAATTCTTATTTCAGATTTTCCACTGTAGTCCCTGTGCCTTTAACACCAGCTCAAGCTGATGCACTAACTCAACTAAACTCAACTACTTAAAGTTCACAAACTGATGGATGGAATTGGTACAAACAGAATGCTACTTTGATGAGTACCAGTAGGAACCACACAAACTACCTAGCCATCAGGCATCCCTGGTCAGTGGGGCATCCCCAAAAACCCAGATCCAAGGGAGTCTCAGGATCATTCACACCTTCTGTATAGCTGCAGGCCTGTGTGAGTGCCTGGCAATGTGTCAGCAGTGCTATCCTCGTCACGGTCACGCCAAGAACGCTTCCATCTTTACACGTCTTATACTGAAACGAGACAGAAAGTATGGAAAGAGATTTTGACATATTTCTGGTCCCCACTCAATAGCTTCTAGCTATTTGAGACACTGTGAGTCTCTCCACAGTGGAACTAGTGTAATGAGGAGACATGCACACCTTTTCCCAGTATACACACCCAAACCCTGGGGAAGGATGACATCCATCTTACCTCAATATAAGCTGTGTCGTTATTTGCATCTTTGATATGTGGAAACCAGTCACGAGGAGGTTTAGAGAGGTGTTTAGACTCTGTGACAAACCATAGCAGCTTTGGCCAACCTTAGAAATAAATCATAAATTCCTTTTAAGTAAATAGGACCTAGAAAACATGTCTGTAGAATTTCCTTCTCTTATGATTACACACTTGCTTTTCAAACACTACTTTAATCTACATGGACTCTCTAGAATTCCCATACATTAAATTGAAGACAGCATCATCAAAAGAGTGCTCAATATACCACCAGCCACATTCCGTCACCCCCACAGATTATGAGCTAAATGTATTATCAGAAATGTTGACATGCTAGAAAAGTCCTGTCCTGGACTCAATAGGACATTCTTCCACAAGTGAAGAGCTAGCCTGTAGAATGAAAGGTTGAAAGGGGAAGCAAATTCTAGGGGGCTCTGTGGCATACCTTTGAACTGTGGGATCTCTCCTGTTGGGCTTTTTGGAAGTCCTTTGTGACAGGCATCACTAGTCAAAGCAACAGTTACTCCACAGCTTCCAAGCAAGAAACCTATCTGCTGGCTCCCTGCATCCTGAAAAGTGATCAAGGAAACAGTTCAGAATCTAAGACAAGCTGGATAGTGGTGGTGCACGCCTTTAATCCCAGAACTTATGAGGCAGAGGCAGACAGATCTCTGTGAGTTTGAGGTTAGCCTGGTCAACAGAGTGAGTTCCAGGATAGCCAGTGCTACATACAGAAACTCTGCCTCAAACACCAAGAATCTAAGACAAAAACTGTACTGCTTGCCAAAGCACTGCCTCATCATCTAGGGTACATGGAAATGAACTGCACTCCCCAAAACCCTTCTCCCCCAACTCTGTGTGTGTGTGTGTCTGTGTGTAAGAGAGAGAGAGAAGAGAGACAAGACTGAAAGAGAGCAAGAGAGAACTCATAAGTGTGAGTTCACACATCAAAAAGTTGGGTGGGTAGGAAGGTTGAGAGGATTTGGGAGGAGTTATAGGAGTGGATAAAATTATCAAAATATATTTTATAAAATTTTTAATTAAAAACAAAGACAATGATTTGAAGGTTTCATTATCATGGAGAGAAATACATTCTGATAATACATTATCTATAACAAGAATACCTAGCAACCTGATTTTCACACACTCAAAGGCTGGTTATTGAAATGTCATACCTGGCAGAGTTAGAACCAAGAGGAATCTTTACCCAGAGTAATGGCAACCAGGACCACCTTTACCATGTTGCATAGATCACATCTCAATGGGGTAACCAATGTACCCTAAAATGGGCTATGGATACAGGGCAATAACTCTAGAGACAGAAACCCTAGGAAGGCACCAAGCTACCAGGACTAAATGTAACCTTTCAGCATATATCACAAATGGGGCTCCCTGACTACAACAGCTTCAGTAGTTGCCTCTCATTGTGAGTTTTATTGTCCCTATAACTAGTTTGTTTCTTATAAAGACAGATAATAAGCAGCCTAGTCACCTAGACTCAGCCTCTCCCATCAGCTCTGTTACTATGTTGGTGGCTTAAAAAGTAAAATCAAAATCTCAGAGTACCCAGCATTTCTGAAACTAAAAACATATCATGGTATACGAGAATTGAGGCTACACCCAGCTTGATTCTATGAACAGCCTTCAGGAAGTTTGGCTTGTTGACTCTCCTCACTGTCTAAGGAAGTCACTGGACAAAGCAAGCTTGCTTTGGTATTCATCAGCATTAACATTTCAAAGTCATTGTCTGCTAAGTGCCTGGATTATACTTTTCCTAATGTAGATTTATAATCTATAGTCTCCTTACATGGATTTTTTTTTCAGGGAGCAACAGCACACAAGCTAATTGCATAATTAACACAACTTGCAATAAGAGACGTGATGTGGACTTCACTACATGGGGTCAGTCCCTATTTTGGAGACATTTTTGTGGGGCTTTTTACTGTTACAATACTGTTTCCAAGTAAAGTCAAGATCAAACACTACTCCTCTGATGAGGTGAGGCAGGCAGAAGAGGTAGGTTTTAGAAGCAGGAAGCGGGCTGCTTCTCAAATTTATGAACATTTTGCTGAGTCAGACAAACACCACAGCTGTCTCCCAGTGGGGAGTGACTTGGTCAGAGTTACTCATAGCTTCCTGCTGCAGTATAGGTACAAATAAGCATGACACTATGACCTTGGGTCTAAAGCCAGGAGTCCAACCTCCCCTTCCCCCAAACAATATATATATATATACCTAAAAGCTAGGAACATAATTAAGTTGAAAGAGCATTTCTTAGACATGTATGAATTCCTGGAGTGTTCAATCCCCAGTACTGAAAAAATTTTTAAAAAGAGTAGGAACATGAGAAGTAGGAGAGGAGAATGATATGAGAAAAAGAAGGACAGCCTTGCAATATAAAGAGTGGAAGCCATATGACAGACCAAGATTTAAAGACTGCTGCTAGTATTAAATGTTTTCTCTAATTGTACCTCCTATTCTACAAAGTACTACTCCAGAGGCTAGACAAAAAGCTTCAGATAAACTCTGTCAGGTCACTAACAGCCTCCTGAGGGTAACACCAAATACACAGTAGAGCCAACTTCTACAGCCTTCTACATCCAACATTCAACTAAGATGGTAGGATGAGGTGATGCATCAGACTACATCAAAACATAGGGCAAAAAAGAACTTTGTGGTCCTCACAGTCTCCTCACCCCCAAACAGGAAAAACAGTTACATTTCCATATAGTACCAATGGCTACTTGTGGTCTGCAAGGTCCCTGGAAATGTATAGATGAGAGGCCAAGTCAGGGAAATAGTCATATCTAAAGATGTGAAATGAGATAAATCCTCCCAGACATACACTCTGACCTTGACATCATTTGCTAAGTACTTTAGCCCTAAAAATAAGGATGGTTCTGATAGATAGTTTCTTTCTCAGGGGAGAGCAGATATGCAGACACACCATACTCAAAGGGCAGGAGACACAGGCTTGTATCACTACAACTCCCACCCATCACACTCCTGGCAGTTTATAACACTAAGGGGAGCAGATGATTATGCCATTTACAAAGTTTGTAACTTCCCCTTTAATAAAAGCTACTACAAACATCAATTTAAGTATTTCTATTTATTTCCAAAAATTTATTCAACATAGAAAAGGCTAACTGATAATGTCATTGTTCAGAAATTGCTTGTGTGGCCTCTGCGGCAGTAACTCCCCATATCTTCATATCAAATATTAGTCTAAGATAGGTCTATCAATTAATGTCTTTTTAGTTGTGTTTATAATGGAAATCTTTAAGCATGCACAAAGCTAGAAATAAGAAAAATCCTCATGTATAGATCATCCAATGTTAATAATTATAAATTTTTGATCATGCTGGCCTTATTTATTATCTTCACTATACAAGTGCATATGCATAGAAAATGTTTATATCCAAGGAACCCAACATAGAAGCACAAATGAGTGTGCATGCGCTCACAAACACAGAAGCATATCCACTTATGTACAACACCTCACATATGAATACACATAAGGGTCACACACATGCCCCCATACATTCTCTTGTATGTCTATACACATTAAGAAACACTCATATACCATATCCAGGCACATTAGGAAAGTGACTCGCAAGTGTCTGCCATACTGTGTACATAAGGGCACTTCAGCTAGGGGACACCCTTCCTGGAGCAGCCCTTCCTCACCCTGGCAGGCAGCTGCTCCTCATCTCCCCAGAGCTCTCAGCAGCTCCACTCATTTTTTCCATCTATTTCTGTGGTTCATGATCCCAGGTCTACTGAGTACCTGTTTCAAAATGCCACTCTGTTTAGATAAAGTGATAAGCAAATAGGACTTTGATATTACTCCTTCCAGAGGTTCCATCTGAAATGGTGTTGAAAATATTCCTTATTTTTGTTTTTTTCCAGACAGGGTCTCATTCAGTAGCCCACATTGGCCTCACTGACGGCAACCCACCTGTTTCAGAATCCCTACTGCTATGATTACAGTTGAGTGTCATATGTCCCCATTTGGAAACATTTACTAACGCAAGCAACCAATCAACCATGATTCTCTGGAGAAAGCCAGATAACCTTGACAGCATACACAAAGGCTCAGAGAGCAACAAATCTCTATAGCTATTACATAGCTGTTCAAGTTACAGAAGGAAGGGAATAACCAGGACAGAACAGGCTATTTGGCACACACATAGTCAGATTCTTCATTCTGCCAGCCTGGTCGGGTCTGTGCTATCACTTTGTATTCAGATCATCACACCTACGGATAACCTTTGCTTCTCAAGGATAGCTTAGCCTAACTTACTTTTCAGGTTAGCAAACTCACTTGGCTGACAGGATTACATACAGGTTCAGATACCATGAGATAGTGACATTCATTTTTCCAGATGTACAATGACAATTCAAGTCCCACTAACAAGGTTGTAGATTGGCTCTCTCTTGTCAGCCTCCCCTGTTCTAAACTATAAATTGGGTCACCAACTTCTCAGTAAAAATGCCTAGATGTTTCCCTTTCACTACCAGGATTAGAGGGGGGAAAAGGCAAGTTGTTACTTAGGCATTAAACAATTTTTAGGATTGAGAATGAGGAGCATTCAATAGGGCCTTTAAGGTAACATTAGTGGACGTTGAACAGGGAGATGCAAGAATTATGTTTCACATACTTGATCACTACTCATATACTTGTCTTATTCCACTTCCATTTGTCCCCAGGTAAAAGCAGTCAGGTAAAAATAAGAAAACTGGCTGGGTGATGGTGGCACACACCTTTAATCCCAGCACTTGGGACGTAGAGGCAGGCAGATCTCTGTGAGTTCGAGACCAGCCTGGTCTACAAGAGTTAGTTCCAGGAGGACAGGCTTCAAAGCTGCAAAGAAACCCTGTCTCGAAAAACCAAAAAAAAAAAAAAAAAAAAAAAAAAAAAAAAAAAAAAAAAAAAAAAAAAAAAAAAAAAAAAAAAAAAAAAAAAAAAAAAAAGAAAGAAAGAAAAGAAAAGAAAACTGTGCACAGGCCAACATACTCCTATATTCTACAGGCACAGGGCAGGAAAGAAAGTTCAGCAGCACTGTTACGGAAATGCAAATTGAAACTAGGGTGAGATTATTTCACACATGTTGGAATGGCATTTAATCAAACAGGTGAACAGTAACAGGTGAGGACAAGACTGTAAAGAAAAGTAAACCCTGGAAACTATTAGTGGTGCTGAAAACTATTACAGTGGTCCTGGGAAATGGTGTAGAGATTCCTAAAAACACTAACACCAGAGCTTCTACAGCCCTGGTAGCTGCAGGCAGCAAATCAGATTAGGGACCACCAGCTACACTGGTGAGCAGTGTATACAATATTAGCTTTTTATTTGTCCCACAGTAAGAATACACAATAAAGTTACCAGCAAGTTAGTCATCTTAATTAGAGAGTAAGGTATGACCATCAGAGGCAAACCTGGAATTTGACAATAACAAGACAAGTGAACACAAAGCAAGGACCACCACTCACAGTCAGGACAAGTCAGTGAGAGCTTTCATGTGTCTGGCTTTCTATGTAAGGATGTTAAGGAATGAGGAAACAGACTGAGATAAAACAGCTCTATGTTGTGCTAACAAACATAAGCTCCACCTCTAAGAGGTTTCACACCTGCAGGTGAGACATGCTGTGTGAATGAATAACTGTTCCCTTAATAGATGAAACTGATGAAAATCTACTCTGAGCCTTAGAGACAACCATTACATGTCACTGCACTTGCACAGCAAAGATAAAAAGCCATTCACAAAACTGTAGTTGGCACAGTCTCACCCAGCACATTCAACTACCACTAAGCCTGTCACTTCTGTCTAAGGTTTAATGAACAAGAGTTCTTTACCTTTCTTGTGAGTGGCACTTCAATGGGGACAGGAACAACTTCAGCCAGAAGGCAACCATAGAAGGCCACCATGAAAGCAGCAGGGTCATTGTTGGGGAACACAAGCGCCACCTGGAGACGTGCAAGACACAACAGCACAATTTATCTTTCCACAGACAACAGCATGAAAATGCCAAGATCCCAACACGATAGTAAGGGTTTGTAAGACCACTAAGTACTCAGGAGGTTGAGGAAGAAGGACTATAAGTTCAGGGCCAGGATGGGCTACAGAGCAAAAAATATATCTCAAAAGTGATGGATGATAAGAAAAATGTTTTAGAAAAAGTGCATAGTAAGAAATACTTTAGGGCTAGAGAGATGGCTCAGTGGTTAAGAGCACTGGCTGCTCTTCCAGAGGTCCTGAGTTCAACTCCCAGCAACCACATGGTGGCTCACAACTATCTGTAATGAGATCTGGCGCCCTCTGCTGGCGTGCAGGCATACATGGAGGCAGAATGTTGTATACATAATAAATAAATCTTTAAAAAAAAAAAAAGAAATACTTTAATAAGTGTCCCATACTTTTTTTCCCCCAACTTATCTGGAAGGGAAACATTAACAGCTGTCAACCATAGTACCATTACTAGACAATAGCTCTTTTAAATTTTTGCTCTTATCTTCCATAGACATGATTTTCATATACATAAAAACTTTACATAATGTGTTTTTACTCTTTTTCACTGATCTACATAAATAACTCCTTATATTCTGATATATAGTTCTCACAACTATAAATAATTAAATGCTTGTATAATTTTTACTAGGTATTTGGGCAAAAAGCTTGGGAGCTAGACCCAGATAGGACTCAATTTAGATCCTAAGGTACTTGTGAGTTCTAGGATCTTAGGCACAAGTTGGGCTTCTCTAAGCCTCGGTTTCAACGTATGAAAAAAAGAGCAATAACAGAAACTGCAACTGATTGCCATGGTAAATGTCCAATGACATAGGATTTACAGAATTCCATATGAAGCGTGACATATCACATCATATGTACCTATAAACATGTACCACTAGTAATACTTACATTACCAGTCCTGGCATAATTTCAACATAAGTCTCTTATGTTGTACATGAATATTTTCATTGCCTATGACTATAGCTAAGTATTTAATGAGTGTTTGATTGTTCCTGGTCCTTTGTTGTTCATCCAAACAGTTCAGTTCAGCCCATCTGAGAGTAGAATATTATAACCCACTACTGAATAATGCTGAATGTAATTAATAAATAGATTTTCCAATACCCCTTAACAGTATGGCATATCTTAAGGACAACAGATTTCCTTTTCATTTCCCATATTTACCCTTTCAATGTCTTGTTATGTTCCCTAAAATTTGTGTTTAATATATCTGAAACAAAGATTTCCTGATATAATTTCATATTTTGGAATATATTTGATGTTTTAAACATGTTTCCTTTATATTCATAGGTAATAAATATTTGACCCAATTTCTCCATACCTTTTAAATGAACAGAGACTTAATTTTGGTGTGGACATACTTTCTGAGAAATGTTTTAGATGGTTTTATAATTATGACAGTATCAGAGAATGTACTCATGCAAACTAGAATGGCTGACTTCATTAAGCAATCTTCTGGGATGTCATCCTACATGCAAACTGTCACTGAATGTCAGTGTGTGGTATATGACTACTACATAGCCAATTTAATGCTTATCAAATCCTAGTGCTCGCTCTCTCTCTCTCTCTCTCTCTCTCTCTCTCTCTCTCTCTCTCTCGGTTTTTCAAGACAGGGTTTCTATGTGGGACAGTCCTGGTTGTCCTCGGACTCAGAGATCCACCTGCCTCAGCCTTCTGAGTGCTGGGATTAAAGGCATGTGCCACCACCGCCTGGCCCCAGTGTTTTCTTAATGTTCCTTCCTACTCTCTAGTTTCAGAAAGTTCCTATATGATAATTTTTTAATAGTAACCCCACTATGTTCTTCAGGATTCTGCCTCTATTTTCACACCAGCTCCTCTAGCATGTTGTGGCACCTTCAGTGTTAACTCTTTATAAACCAAAGTGGGTGTATTTTCACAGGGACGTGAATCTAGTGATTTAGCACATATGCATCATTTTTGCAGTTTCTAATTCTGCAGTTCCAAATGGATTCTTTAAAAACAGTTCTAAGTATGTCTTATTAATTTTGGCAAGAACACTTTGATAAGATAAACAAGATGGCATACAAGGATTGTGATGGCAGTTCTGAAGGCAGGAGCTGTATATCCTAAATTTGGTCATGGTTGCTGTTTAGTAATACAGGATAGTGGGTAGAAACAAAATTAAGTTCTAGAATACGTGATTTCCTTTCTACATGGCTAGAAAACCAGCTAGATGAACAAGTTTGGAAAAGGAATAAGGTTACTTATTTGTGTGTGTAAGCATATTAACTAAAACTAATTCTTTGAGGTTGAGGTCTTGTGTGTATCTGCTTTCATTTGAGGCCGTCAGTGTGTGTGGACAAGCACATTTTCAGGTGGGGAGGCTCCTGAATAAACAAGAGACAATTATAAGTTTATAACAATCCCACTACTGCCACATGATTTCTTCCCACAAAGCAGGCCAAGAAGTTTACGGAAACTGATCAAAGCAGCAAAACACACAAAACTCCCCAATCTGATCGTCACACCTTTTTCAAAATAAATGCATACTTGTCTTTCACATCCAACCTAACCCTACTAAGGAGGAAGGACAGGCTGAATCCTGGGATTTTAAAACAGAAGTTATCTAGTTATTTGAACCTCACTTACCCTGTCTCCAGGTCGTACCATAGGTTCTTGCTTTGTACCTAATTTATGTAGAATGTTGTATGCAACCTTCATACTTCTTGTCCATAGTTTGCCTGGTAATATAAAGTATAAACACACAAGTAACTTTAACAACTTACACATACATTTTAGTTACATACAACTGTAAATATTAAACTAGGGAGCATTTTTAGAGTCAAGCACATACATCTATTTTGCTCAGTATATGTGGTTGAAAGCATTGACAAAAACAGGGACAGGGAAAGAAGACTATAAAACTGAAAGCTAAACGTGCACTCAGAAGTAGTAGTAGAGATTTATTATTATTATTATTATTTATTGATTTTATTGAGCTCTATATTTTTCTCTGATCCCTTCCCTTCCCCTTCAATCCTTTCCTATGGCCCCCATGCTCCCAATTTACTCAGGAGATCTTGTCTTTTTCTACTTCCCATGTAGATTAGATCCATGTATGTCTCTCTTAGGGTCCTCATTGTTGTCTAGATTCTCTGGGATTGTGATTTGTAGGCTGTTTTTTTTCTTTATGTTTAAAGACCACTTACGAGTGAGTACATATGATAATTGTTAAAAACAACAGAGAGATGGAAGAGGAGAAGAGAAGGAGAGAGAGGAGGAGAGAAAGAGGGAGAGAGGAGGAAAGAGGGAAAGAGGGAGAGAGAGTAAAAGAGAGGGAGAAGAAAGGGAGGGAGAGAGGGACAAAGGGGAGAAGAAAGATTTAAAAATTTAATTTTCACTTGTTTAGCCAGTCTTAGGCTTAGCCAATGACAGGGAAGGAGTTGATGGGACATGAAGCCGTAAGTTTCTTATTAGTTAACAGTATATAGACATGGGAATGGGAGGGGTAGGGTCTTGAAAAATCCTCTCTCACAAAGTCTCATAGAGACTTTTTTTTTTTTATTTTAAGCCTTCAACTTAAATTCCTAGAATCAGGATAGAAAATAAGTACTGAAACTCGACACACTGCCAGAGAATCACCAGAGTTAACCCCTAACTCCTCACAGTATATGACACACTTACTGTAAGCTACAGAAAAGTTTAATTGCTGCATTTCTTCTGGGTTAAGCATGAGGACGTGAGAACCAGTGAGAGTTATAAAGCTCTATCAGCGACATCCATCTCTCATAAATGTAATGTCCTGTCTTGGGTAACTGCAATGAACACAAACTGTGTAAAAATATCTATAATGGGTCATTCACAGTCTGATACACTGCAGGTTGGAAACTTCTTAGAGTGAACATGTTTTCTAATCTTCGGACTTAGGGATTTTGGAAGAGGAGACTCTGAATTTAGAAAAAGATAATGACAAATATCTATTTTAGAATTCTGAACTCTAGAAAAAATTCTAAAGTAGAATGCAAATGTAAAAAAAAGATAGTTTTTTTTCTTTTCCTAGACATTTCTACAAGTTTTATTTAAGAACAAAACCAAGCTCTGAAGGAGTTTCACATTTCAAGCCTTAACCCTATGCCTGTACATTTCCAGGTATTCATGGTAGTATATGGGAGAATAACAGTACCTTCAAATTGAAGGAGAGTTCTTGCATACATAAGACATTTTACAGCACAGTCTAAGATACTCAATTATTAAAAGCTTTCAAAATAAATCAAGATTCAAGTCAATACTCTTATGTAAAAGTAATGTAATGCAGATCAATCTAATTGTATCTCAATATAGTCAATGTTTAGTTTTCTTCTTGAAAATAAAAATTATTTTTGTTTATAACACAGTTTTAATTTTAAAAAACCTAAATTTGTTTTTATTTCTCATTAGAACTACAGCTACCTGAATTAATGCTGCTGTTATTTACCATTCATAGGCTTTATCTACTTGTCTAACCTTTAGTGGATACTGAGGAAGGAGAATGGTTTATTTTTCATTGTTCTAACTGCAAGGATAATTCTTGATTCTCAGTACATGATAACCACTTTTTTGGGATTTCACTAATGTCATAGGCAAGTACCAATCAAGTCCATGATTTGGTATGCAGCTTAACATAACTCTAGAGTATTTCATTACTAGATGTTAAGATTTCACTAATGTTTACTTCCTCTTCTGAACTTCATAGATCTTTAAAGTCATTTGATATTTTATTTGGGGAGTATACTTCTTTATCAATAATCATCAGTTCATGAGAAACAACACAAGGAGTTGGGTTTTTTTCCCATAAATACTTTAAGGATCCAGATTTTCCTTTTTCCTGTGAACAAAACTAGGGAGCTATTCTAGCTGAATTTTGGTATCACTGAATAAAATAAAAAGTAATGTGTTGTAAACAAACCAATCACTTAAAACCATTAAAGTCTGTTAATGCTTCAAATTCATTTTCACCTGGGATTCTTAGAAGCTTATATCATACACTAACATACACAATCTAGTTTTACATAGAGACTCAAGGAGAGCACAAAACGTAAACTTTGGGCAAAATTCTTGAAATATACTTAGTATTTTTACATCTTGTAGCTTTCAGAGAAAAGGAAACTTAGCAAGTGCAGTTACTACTATAAATAAAAGACAAGAAACACTTCCAGAATGGGTGACAAGGACTACTTTCTTTAACTTCTCTTAGATTTGAATGAAGTCTAGGTTACTGTATAGACAACGTAACTGCAAAGAAAGGGGACAGACAGATATGCAGAAGGTAATACGGTTATCGGAAGAAGACATCACATATAAAACAGGGCAAGAATTGTAGAGACTTACCAGTAACAATTTATAATAAGGTGATGGAAAGACTGGTAACCAAGGCAGCTAAATCCCTATCATACTTAAAATTACTCAGAATGGATGAGGAGGAGCTAATAAAGTTCTACCCCTATAGAAGGAGCTAATAGCAATAGATGGCTGCTCGGGGAGGAAGAGTCAATTTTCTTCAGGGATACAGGCCTGAAGGCTGCCTATGCTCCAACAGATGGTCCTATAGTCATGCATATACAGACAGCACTAAATGGACTCAGCAGGTATTGGAAGAAAAAATGAGCACAATAGGTTGTAAGTGAAAAGAGATTGTGGAGATAGGGGAGGAACTGAAAGGTAAAGAATGGTAAATGGATTTGATCAAAATATATCACACATGTATATGGATATTAAATATTTTAAAAATAAAAAGATAAATAAGAACATTTATGAGATAGAAAAGCAAAATGAACTTACAGGTATCCTAACAAAACAAGAGGAAGTAGATGAAGATGGTGGTTTCTACCAAGTGAGAAATGAAAAGGGAAGTACTATATAGTTATTTTCATTAATTAAGGTTATGGTATCCCATGGGTACTGGTTAGTATGCTTCCTATTTCTACCTCAATGTGAAGATTTAAGTATCAGATAATTTATAGGTTTACTCTATCGATATTTTCTACCAAATATTTTAAATTTCTCAGCTAAAAATTCTGTTGTCTCAGGACTTGACAGGGAATTAAATTTGAGGGCTGAAGGGATATTTGAGAACTTTAAATAGTATAGTCCTTCAATTCCACCAATTTGCTCAGGCCTTAGAACAACTGAAATTCAATGAGCCTTGTTTTCCCTGAATTTTCTCAGAAATAACCAATTTGTGGTTCATTTTTGTTTGCCACAGAGATAACATTCATATATAGTACTCATGGTCTTAGCCAAGACTTTCATCTTATGTACCCAGTTTCATTCATCTTTGACTTCCCAAGCCAAAGCACTGCACCACTGCAGAGCACAAACTTAATCTACCTTAGAGCATGTTTACAGGTCACTGAAATGCATACAACTTCTGGGACAAACACAAAGGTTGGTGCTAGGGTTCCCACAGACACACAGACAGGTAAGGGTTGGAGTTATTAGCTATAAGACAGCAGTGATTCCAAATACATAATTAACTTTCAGAATTAATTTGGCCAGACATAAGGGTCATACAAAAAAAAAGTCTTAATAAAACCTTTTTCTAAGAGCATGCTTTAAAAACAACAAGAAAAATCTTATGTTAAATCACAAACAATAACCCCTATCTATTTTAAAGTCTCCAATGTAGCCACAAATACAAAGGGACCATAAAAAAATAAACTGCCAAAACCCATGTACTTCTAAGCCCAAATCCCATTTTGGTACATGAAATACAGAGGGATCTCTGGGGGCCCACACTCAAAATGCTGAACTCTTTTTAGTTCTATTACTTACATAGCATCAGGTGCTTAACCTTGGTGGTTGATTTAAAACTGAAGCCTTTTCCTCATAATTATTCAAAGTGTTTGTGATATTTAAAAAAAAAAGCCAAGGTTTTTTTTTTTTAAAGTAACATCGAATGTCATGCATGTAGCTGTAAAATGAGCCATTTGTTCCTGTAGCTATGAAGGTTATCTGTAAAGATTAAGCCAGGAGTATGGAAATAAGTGTGATCTGTTTTCTCCAAGGTGATGCAACTAAGTGAAAGACCTCTCTCTAGCACAGCTGGCCATGCGCAAAAGTTTAGTCTGCATTAAGTATACTGTGGAAAAAAATAAGTGAAATCTGTTTCTCCAGCTTTCTGCCATGTGTATCCAGATTTTGCTGCTTCTGAGTGATAGAAGTCAAAGTGGAGCTAGTCAGAAATAATCATAAAGACCATAAGCCTGAACGTTGAAATAATAAAAGATTACAATCTCAGAAGTTTAAAGAGTCACAATTCTAAAAGTAAAACTACAGATATTGAAGTCCCAAAGGGCCAAATCCTGAAAACTAATTCTCACTGAGAGAGTAGGAGAAGACTTTGTCAGAGGGACAGAATGAGGAACAAAGTCTGGGGATGGGGTTATTGTCTCCACTTACATGCAGGATGGTATCACATTATATAGAAAAATTACCTAGAAATCTGATCAAACACCATCTTGGATATGTCTGTGAGGTTGTCCAAAGATGAGTGTGGTTCTGACTAGACCAGGTAGGGAATGAGCATCCTTGATATTAACTGATAACCATCTAACCAGCCAGGAGACCAAAAAGAACAGGGGCAGAAGGTAAACTGCCTTTTCTCTCTGAGAATTACAAAGGTTTTCTTTGTTGCACCAGAGATCAGAACACTAGGCTTGGGTGGAGGAGTTAGCTCATTGACAGTATGTGTGCCCTGACCTGCACAAAGTCCTGAGTTCAATCCCTACCAGGACGAAAAGAAAGGCATAAAGCAAACACAAGTCCAGAATCAGCAGCCTCTGGATTCAACAACCCACACCATTAGCTTCCCCAGAGTCAGCAGGCTTTTAGCTTCCTATTATTTTAAAATGTCAGCATTACTTTTGTACAATTTGGTATGCTGCGTCTTTCACTGTTGTATTGTTCTGATTACAATACTGGAGGTACAAATGATACAGACTTTCAGACAACTCTAACTCATTTTAGTCTCTATTAATATGCCTAGAATTGACTTTCAGTATCAATAGTGTTTGAATACGTAAATGCACTGAAATTTCTTCAAACTAATGGTTGTCCTCATTATGCATGTGTACTCTTCTAGGATAAAATTTTCCAAAATCCCAGCTCTCTGGTGATTACAAACACAATACTGACCCAAATGACTTTTGATTAGCTCTGTCAGAGACTTGGACTATCTACCATGGCATTTCAGAGGACCAGTTATAAAGCTGGATGTATGTAATTGCCAATGGTAATGATACACATGTAGATATTTGCTTTCTGACTTGGTTCTTTATGAATATAGCTCATCTGCTTGTAACTCTTAAAGCTATGTGACTTGTATGAATAAACCTGAGCATTTAGCTTGGCAAAAATTTCTCTATTCTTACATATATTATTATGAGTGTTCTATGAAATATTATGTAAACATTTCCCTATCTTTCTGATATAAATATCCCTTTAAAATGTATAATAATCCAGGTGTAGTGTATGCTCTTAATTCTAACATCAGGGAAGTAGAAGGTGGATGAATCACTACATGTTAGAGGCCATCCTGGTCTACATAGCAAGTTCTAGGGCAGTGAGGGCTATGCATAGAGACTTTGTCTCAAAACAAAACAAAAATCAAATATGTGTGTGTGTGAGAAAACTCTTTTAATGAATTTTAAATATTTTTATGTAACTATATTTTGGGGAGTTAAAACTTCTTTGATTTCAGACTTCAAGAATTTCCATCATCTTTCAGTTTTAGCATTTGGGATTACAGCATGTTGGTATTTTAGGGAATTATGATTCAAGCCTAGGCCCAATGGTTTGATATATACTCGCTACTGCTCACCAACGAAATTACTCATTTGAAAACAAACAAACAAACAAACAAAAAAACCAAAACAAGATCTAGCATCTCAGTGGAGTTAAAATTACAGCTTTATACATCTATTTCTGGTTTTAAGTTAAAAACAACAACAACAACAACAAAGTAGTAACTCCTCTATCAACACAAAGTAATTTTACTAAAAATTTCTTTAAATTTTCATCTACCTTTAAACCAGAAACAAACAAGGCAACACACATATAAATGAGTCACCCAGAAGATAATGTACTTTTTTCCCACTCAATAGCAGTTATATGCAGGAATGACAAAGGACAGAGAGTGAACTTATAAGATTACTATAAAAGACATTATGGGATTACCATAAGTGAGGATGTACAAGGGTTTTCCATTAGTGTCCATGGTTGTCAGGCAGGGGGCTTTTGGTGAGATGGTCCCCCATCGCTGTAGTGCAGCTTCTAAAGAGGGTGGCCAGTTCGTGACCACTCCCAACTGCTCCCCTCTTGTGGCCAGCATCTGGGCACCTTCTGGCTTTGGCTGGTTTGGATCTGGTTGTTGAACTAAATACATTTAAACATATAAGATTTCATAAAAAATACAACCATGTTAGTATAATTTTTTTTTAGAGTTTGTAAAAATCTAAGAGATTCATATTTAAGGCATAAGCATATCAGCTGACAGTGAACATGCTTTTCTAGAATCAAAATCATTATGGATGTAACAAAAGAATTGAGATCTTACAATTTCCAAGGCAACACAGAATGGAGAATTCAGGTGGGTGTGAGAACATTTGTAGATAACAGACAAAACTGAACCATATGCCTAGAGTCTCACATTTAAATGCATGGGTTTAAAGTTCTAATTATTAGCACACAGTATTCAGGACTCCAAAAGGCTCAGCTCTTACATTATATTTTCCCCTTTAATGATGAGCTATAGGCAGAAATCTTCTACAAACACTCTAAAAATAAGAAAAGCATGGTGAAATTACTTTTGTGAGTAAAACTAAATGTCTTTATTGTAGAATACACTGTTCCTCTTCTTTTAGTTTAGATAGGTGCTAACAATGGTAGTAGCACACGCCTTTAATCCCAGCACTCAGGAGGCAAAGGCAGGCAGATCTCTGTGAGTTCAAGGCTACCCTGGTCTACAGAGAGTTCCAGGACAGTCAAGGCTACACACAGAAACCCTGTCTCAGAAAATGAAAATGTTTAAATAAGTGTGAAACTGAAATTATTTCCCCTATTTCTAGAAAAAAGATTCTCTCTCAGAGTTTGAGTGATCACCTCCATCTGCTATCTGGAAAATCAGCTGAGTCTTCTAGACATTTTATTTTATTTTTCAATTTTTATGTATATGTATGTGGTGTGTGTGTTCCCATGTGTACATGAATATGCACATATAGGTTGAAGGTTGATGTTTGGAATTGTCCTCCATCATTCTTCTCCCTTATTCATTGAGGAAGTGCCTCTCAATCAAACCCAGAATTCATGGATGAGGCTGGTGTTTCTCACCAGCTTGTTCTGGTGATCTAGACTTTCCAAGACTGCATTTTACATGGGTTCTGGGGATCTGAAATTCCATCTTCACACTTGCACCCAACTGCTTTATTTCATTAGTTATCTGTCTTCCCCATCCTTCAGCTGAGTCTTACTTCAGTTAACAGATAACAAGAAGCTTGGGTTTGATCCAACATACAGATCTATTTTGTTTCAATTTTAAGTTATCTAGTTGAAGACTCCCATTCATTGTAGGTGAGGTAGAGGGCAGAGTCCTCACCATGCTTCCCCAATCTCATAATCTTGTGTATAAAATATCCTTCAGCACTGAGTGAAGGATCTCTATAGTTCCGTTTTGCTTTGCTATCATGGCACTGAGTTCTTACAAAGAGGCCTAAATCACAGAACAGAGGCACATTACTACCAAGGGGGCAGATGGCTTCAAAGCTCTAACTGCTCAGCACTTGGTGTACCTTTAACATATGCACTAAAAACAGCAACCTGCCCTCTGGCTTAGAGTTCTATTATTAAGAAAAGGCAAGTTTATCACTCTTAACAAAATAATGTCATTTTGCAGAAAATATAGCATTGTACATGGAACCACAGGACCTTCTAAAAGAAGAGATAGAAAAAAATTTACCTTCTAACAATTCCTCAAAGTCATCAACAAAGAATTCCCGTAATGGGGGCCGCTTCGGTCGTTTAAGGGTATTGACAAGCTGTTGAATTTTTGCTGATACCCGACTACTTACTGGTACTCCTGAAAAAAAAAGAGGAACCACGGTGGAAATGAACAAACAAACTCTGGAAGAAATAAGATAACTTATGAAAAGTTTTCCAAGCAATAATGTTTTTGTTTGCTGTAGTGGGAATACAGCATAAGGCCTTACATGCGAGACAAGGTGTCCAAGCACTGACCTGTACCTCTATTACTTTAAAAGTGTTTTTAATCTTAAAATGTATTTTCAGAATTGAAAAATTATTATAGCTCTGAAAACATGTAAAAATAGCCATATTTCTTAACATCTAAACATAATATCTTCTCATCAGCTAATTCCAATCAATTTGGTTCAGATGAACCCAAGACTAGTGGTTTTGAAGCACAGGTAAGAATTAGCTCAGGAGTGGTTCTGAGGTGAGAGTGTACACAATGAGAAACACTGGACAACACAATGCAGAAGTCAGAATTTACCCAATACTGAAACTTGGACAGATTTCAAGGATAACAGAAGTTTCTAAGTAATGGAAAGAATAACATCAATGATCAATTTCAACAATGTGTATACCAGAAAACAAAAGCCAACTTGGTAGAATACAAGAACAGCAATTCTGTAAGAAATGGAATTGCTACCATTTTAGTGAAATTGATCTTTATGAATAAGTAGCATTAGGGCTTCAACCATGCTAAGGAAAGTATGCAATTTGTTAAAGATATGTCCAGAACTAAGTATTTAATTGTGAACCACTCAGTCATCATAACACCAACAAACACTGTAAGGTACATTGATTGTTGCATGTTGGTACTGTTCTGCCCATTTTTCACAAAGAAAAAAAAAGGATAATTTTACTGCTATATTCTACCCTAATTTTTATGACCCTGATAGGAATATAACACAAACTAGAATACAGCAGAAAGTTCATAATTGAGGTTTGCTGATTGGTACTCCATACTGGGAACTATTAATGT
The DNA here is from genome assembly GCA_004026605.1 of Ondatra zibethicus. Taxonomy (NCBI): domain Eukaryota; kingdom Metazoa; phylum Chordata; class Mammalia; order Rodentia; family Cricetidae; genus Ondatra; species Ondatra zibethicus. The sequence continues at coordinate 24,369 of PVIU01013708.1, read as the reverse complement.
TATTATAATATACCAAAATTAGAAATATGGGAACTAGGGGAACCCTTTTACTCTGTAAGTTATCAAAGCACTGATAATTTATTTTGAATTTTGAGAAAAGATACCTCCTTCTTCCAAAATCTAAGGCTACAACACCCCTATAAATCACTTTGTTTTTCCATGTAACTTCATTTCCCCTCTGAAGTAGGTATTCAAGGTATTAACACTTGTACTGTAAATTCTGAAAGACACTAATGACTCAACCAACATTAGTTATACATTCTTTTTAATAAGGAGAAATTCTTAGACAATTTAGTAATGATTTACATTTTTCGCTGTCAGGTCACCTTCTAGAAAAGTTCCTGAGGAATCTGATAAGCAGGACTGAAGGAACCAATGAGTATCATGTCTAGAAGCAGCACATTCACTCAGAAAGACTCATACTAATCATAGTAAGGACAGAAGAGTGTTCACACAGGAGGAAGCACCTCACTATAAGACATACCATCCCCCGTCTCCATGAGCTCAGCATTGCCATACTTTGGTGCTGTCCGGGATGTGGTAGAGCCCTGTGGCCTTTCCACTTGTATTGAGTGTTCTGAGGTGTATGTGGTTACATCAGGAGGTGCAGAATGATTTTCTGTAAAGAAGCACAGAAGATAATTTTCTGCTGAACTTCATGGTTATTCCAAAGGCTAAACAATAGGATCTCAAAAATGTCTAGAAAATGCTTTGACAAACTCACATAGTAAGATCACTTTGGACAAACATGGTGACAAAAGTCTGTAATCCTGACACTTGGAAGTAGATACAATGAACAGCACAAGTTTGAGGGCAGCCTGGACATACATACATACATACATATATATAAAGATCTGTCTCATAAAACAAAAATTTAGAAAGATTATTCTAAGCAAAAGTTGTCCACAACGCCGCCCCCCCCCCCAACAAGGCTGATTAATTTTAAGATAATGTGTACCATTTCTAGTGAAAAACAGGTAAAAATTCAGATTTAATTTCCTAACAGGAGCAACATAAATGAATGACTATAGTATCATTACTAGAGTAATGTCTGACATGAGCAAAGGATAAAGTATTATGAACTATGTGCTTTTTCATAGAAACAAGTCACTTTTCTTGGTATGACAACAGAGGCAGTAGACCCAGAGAGTCCAGGACTTAAAGGGCAAAACTGTTGATTCCAGGAGATCCCTGGATGTATTTTAATCACTCTGTGCCTCAGTTTTCTTACCTACCAAATTGAAGCAATAATGGAGACCCCTTTTGAGATTGGGTAGATTCAACAAATTAATACATGCAAAACTTCCAAGATAGTCCTAAAAATTGGTGAGTGACATCAAGAAATAGTTAACTATCATAATTAAAACATGAAGGCCTGCGAAAGGGTAAACCCTCCTCAGGGAAGGTCAAGACCACTCCCACAGGCTACTTAAACTGCCCCCCAGAGAATGAACACATGGTCTCCAGGTTTCACGTGGTCTCCCCTTTCCTCTCTTCTCCTTTTCATGCTTTCCTGGGGCCACCCAGGAGCATTGCATTAAATATGGGCATCTTTTATTAGGTCTAATTTGTCTGACTGGAATTATTTGCGTCCACGGAGAGGATCGTCTTAAGAAATATTCCTAACACATATTACATGGAAATTTTAGATTGCTTCCTTTATATGTTAGAAGTATATAGTCTTGTGCTACTGAGAGTGACTGTCTTAGTCACTATTCTATTGTTATGAAGAGATACTATGACCAAAGCAATTCTTATAAAAGAAAGCATTTAACTGGGGGCTTGCTTACAGTTCCAGAGGCTTAGTCCATTATCATCACAGCAAGAGCACTGCAGAAGGCATGGCAGGAATGTTGTTGGAGAAGTCCTTGAGAGCAACATCATGATATGCAGGCAGGGAGAATATGCCTGGGCCCAGCGTGGGCTTTTGAAACCTCACCCCCATCCCCAGTGACACACTTCCTCCAACAAGGCCACAATCCTAATCATTCTAATCTTAGACACCCTCTGGTGACTAAGCATTCAAATATATGAGCCTATGGGGGTCATTCTTACTCAAACTACCACAGTGTCATTCATACAGAGAAGTCTTTCTTCTTTGCCCATTTCAACTTTACACTAAGATTCTGTTTCATTCAAGTTTTCATCAATAAAAGCACAAAAACACCACATAAGACAGGCTGTAAAAAGCATATACTTTCACAGCCAGAGAACTAAAACAAGAAAGTCAAGGCCACTCTGTGGGACCTTAGCCACAAATGTGCACTTCAGGCACCAAGAGTTTTAGGGTTCTGCACATGTTCATGAATGACAGAAAACTCTCCACTGTTTTAAGGGGTATTACAAATAAATTTTGTCAAGTAGGCAAAATATACAAATACCAGACATGTGGATAATGACTACATTTTTACAGAAATTAGCTTGTACATCCAATTCTGTTGGAGAAAGACTGGTAGTTGGAGAGGGTAATCTGCCTTCCTGAGGAAGCTTCAAATGGACAACCCTGGTGATCAACCCATCTGACTTACCAGAGCCACCCTGGGATCCCTTGTTTCCAAATACTAGAACCAGAGGTTTGAGAAATATGCATAGGACTGAACCACATGGATTCACGTTCTGTTGTCAAGCTTCCATGCCTTTGTTTCCTACTTTACAGTACAGAGGTGACATCTATTTTATACCAACCTTGCACAGTAGGAGTGAAGGAAATATGCATATACCAGTGCTGTACTTCATTATCACTGGGTACACACATTTGTCCTGAAGGAGACATTCTCACCAGCATGATATTCTATGACATATACTTGCATATTTACTACTAGTTACAATCAGTTGGTTGTTTGGGGCTTAAATCATGGCATGTTTCATAAAATCAAAGATGGCAACAGGCTCCTAAACAGACTATTCAGCATGTTTCTTCCTAAGACTTACTGCCTGCTCTTTCATGGTCTGAATTCTCCGCTTGCAGCCCAACTCTCAGTACATCAAAATGTGACTGTATATTTAGGGTCAGGTACTTTGCAGATGATTACCAACTGAAATATTTCCCCAGCTCAAACTCTTATCTTCTTAGCTGAGATGATACAAGAATTTTTATGGGAATTCAGTAATACAAACAGCACATATTGAACACAGCATTCATGTCAACTGAATTCTAAAATACTCTGGGAAAGTCAATTACTTTTATAAAGATTGGGTTAATAAAAATGTACTTTCAACATACTCTGTGACAATGTTATCAGATGAAGACATCATCAAAAGATTACAGAGGCTTAAAACTAAAACAAGTTCACATGAAAGTCTAATTTCCTAAATATATAGTCTGCTTTTGAATGCAAGTCTGCTTTTGAATATATAACATAATGCTATCTATTCTGTTTTGTTCTTAGTTCTTATTCTATAGCTATATTAATATAGCATGTCTTCAATTTCCCCAGTTATGTTATCTAAATAACTCCTATATTTTACTGAACATTTTTTCAAATATAAATCTTGGAGTTTAAAATCATTCAGTTAAATATACTGGCTAATCTAAGTTACATTTCTCAACTTTTCATGCTGATAAAAGTTTATAGCACATTAACCCCTTCATTTCTAATTAAGATACTCTATCTACAGGTTTTAATTTTCTTATATTTTATGGCATTTAGGGTTGAATCAAAGTCACAAGAAGTAAATACTGAGCTATAATTCCTAGCCTTAAGGTACTTAATAAACACTTTCCAATAATTACCATGTGTGATCCAGAGTCATTCTAGGTCTGGGATATGCCTCAGTGGTACAGAGCTTGGCTAATATGCACAAGACCCTAGGTTTCATGTCCAGAAAACAGGTTGCCCTGGTTATAGTGATAGAGAGAAGGCCAGTAAGTCAGCCAATGGATTATTCTGCTAGGAATGTAAGAAGTCAGAACATCAGCCATCTACAAAGTCTCAGAATTCAGCACTGTAAGGTTGGAGGCTTCGCTGTCAGGATCCTCAGTTGTAGAGGAACAAGAATATCTTGAAATACACATAGCAAGTACCACAGGAAAAAGTAAAAATAACAGCCCAGAATAGAATTTTTCATACTATAGTAAGTAAGCCTGGCTTACCAAAATACATGGAAGATGTCTTAAGTGTGTGCTCAATGAAATTCTCAGAAAAAAAAATACACAAGTACTTGAGATTTTGCTTTGACCAAGGAGCAGAATGATCATTTTGAGAGAGACTGTGTGGTTGTTCTCTTTTGCTTTTCTCGTCTTATGTGCAAAAGAAGTTTCTGCAGGTTCCACATGAAGCAACTTGCCCTAAGGAATCAAACTTAATTTTGGAGTTTATTTTGCATTGAGTTTTGTCAAACGTGCATACAGCATATACAGGCACACACTGATGCTATTTTCTTGTTCTCAAGCTTTTGATGATCTCAGCAAAAGGTCAAGTGCTTCCAACTTTGATTTTTTTTTTTTTGGCTGCCTTTGTCTCTAGAATGAAGTATTCTAATTCTCATCAAATTTTATTAGTTTGCTTTTGCTTAAAAAATGCCAATTTCTATAGATAAGTCCCAGATATTCTAGAAACTTATCCTTGTGCCAAATGAGAAATTACTAAATGTCATACACTCAGGAGTTATATTTAGGTCACACTGAGCTTTGGCATATATGAGTAATACAACCTTTTATAGTTTGGATAAATTTAATTCTGCATGCTATAATTTCCTTCAGTATTCCAAGTGTAAACTCACAAAGGGAAAGCCAAAGGCAGTGATTAATTTGTTCAGAAATATGTGGTCCTCTTAGTAAGATTATGAGAACCTTCTTAAAAGAACAAAATCAGAGAATATAATAAGTTACATGAGGCAGTTGGTGGGTAACCTCTTTGTTCAGGTACCATGAACAGCTGATGGCCTCAGCAACTATCCTAAGCTCCAATCAGCAAGAATAAATTATGTTGTCTAAATATATTTAATGGTTACATTTACATACAATGCTTAATTCTCTTATATTTCAAATGTAAGTTATTAGGTAACACTGACTGGTAATTTTCTTCAAAATGTGTTAAACTGAAGTAATATCACTTTGAAAGGAGCATTGCTTGTTCAGAATGTTCCAATACTCTCCTTTTTGCTTGCAAAAGTTATGAAAGGAACAAGGACAAGAAATTATGGTTCACATTTTTTTCTCTTCACTGAAAAAGTGACTTCAAGATCCCAGTTGTTGCTAATGGGAGAACTCAAAGCAGATGCTGTTCTTCAGGCAATGGACCAAACAAACTCATTTGGACAAGAAAAGGTCAATGCTTTTAACTTTATTCCACTAAGTTCAAATGGGGTGAAGCTTAAAATGTCAGTCTGAAATGACTTTGCCTACCCATCAAGTAGTTAAAGATCCACATTCTGGGCATCTGAGTTGACTGTGCCATTCTTAACTCATTCATTCCATTTCCTGTTTCCTGGTGTGAAAAGGTATTCCTGCAGTATTGCAGGTGTGACTTGGGAGGACTGCATCTGCACCTCACCCATACTCTCAGTATAGATGACAGTGTAATATGCAACTGCCTCCAAGGACTTAATTGTTTCCCTACTTGGTGGCAACATGATGGAGTGACCATACTGGATCTTATCCAAGCAATTTACCTTGTGTAAACCTCTTACCATTGAACTGTTTGAGCATCTTAATCCACATAAAACAATGAATGACAACAGAGATCTAGATGTCCTACTTGTGCCCTGAGAGTGAGACTAGACTCGGGCCCAGTAAGTAACAAGCACATGGCCCAGGATGATAACATCACCTACACAGTTCATACAACATACTCTTCTAACACATGTTTCCTCTAATTATTGCTTACCTCTTTACCTGAAATATTTTCAGATGTCCCATGGTCTTACTTCTGACCTTGTGAGTTTAAGATTTTTATTTTTCATTATGTATATGAATCTGAGGGATAGATGCATATAGGTATAGCTGTGTTTGGAGGCCAGAAGAGGCTACTGAGTCCCCTGGAGTTCAAGCTATAGAGAGTTGTGAATAGTCCAATGTTTGTGCTGGCAGCAAAACTCAGGTCCTCTGCAAGAGCAGTATGTGCTCTTAACTGCTGGGCCATCTTTCTAGCCCACCTTCTACTTTTTCTAATCTACACAGCCTTCCTCATTCTAGAGCCCACATATAGAATATTATGAAGTACCTAAACAATCTGAATGCTTTGGGGCAGAAATCATTAAATCCTTCAAGTTCCTCAAACTACATTCCCTCCTCCCCGCCAAATAACAGCAGCTGGTACTTTATAATCTGTTTTGCTGTGGGACAATGATTTTGTAACCTGTAAAGATTTGTCACTTGTATTGATTTAATAAAACACTGATTGACCAGTAGCCAGGCAGGAAGTACAGGCCGGGTGACCAGAATAGGAGAATTCTGAGAAGAGAAAAAGGCTCGCAGTCTGTAGTCATCAACCAGACACAGAGGATGCAGGATGAGAATGCCTCACTGATAAAAGGTACCAAGCTACATGGCTAACACAGACAAGAATTATGGGTTAATGCCAACCAGTTTATAATTAATGTAGGCCTCTGTGTGTTTCATTGGGACTGAAGGGCTAAGGGACCAAGCGGGACAGAAACCTCCATCAACACTGTTGTCTATATTAGCACAAAATTTTATTGAGTAGTGTATTTAGCATAAAACACAAACATATAAGCAGATGTGGCTGCAAGCTTTCCTAAAGAATAAGTATGCATTCTAACACCAACACAAAGCTGGGAGAATTCTTGTTACAAGAGACTGAGGTGTTGAATAACCATAAATCAAGAGTTTGAGAAATGTTTTGTGCAATGCAGTAACCCAGGTGTCCATCAGATTCTATAACCAGAGCATTCCTAGAGAACAAACCAACACTCAGTGCCAACTCAGATAATCACAAGAACAAATCAGACACCAGCAAAGGAAAGGCACTCAGCCCTCCATGCTATGTGCATCTCACTCACCTATGTGTGTTTGGGCCATGACGTCTGCCAGCCGGTGTGCTGCTCCACTGCCCCCACTCTGAGTGGAGGAGGAGGAGGTGGTTGATGTAGTAGAGCCATGGATGGCCTGGCTGATCCAATGCTCCATGTTGATGCTGCCCTGGCTAGAGGTCGGGGTTCCTTGAGAATCACCCTGTACTGAGCCTTCATCTTCTGAACCAGAAGAGGTATCTATTTTCAAGAAGAGATTTGATTTGTTAAATAGTGCGGCAAAGATGGTCTTCAATCTCATTGCCTTACCACACACTGCCAAAGAGTGAAAAGTTATTCCACTCTTCGCATAATCCAACTTTTATATTCAGTAAGTTTCATAACTAAAATACATTAAGTATACTATAGGACATTTATCTGGACATTAAGATACTAGGCAAAGATACCTATTTTCTTAAGAGTAACTGTTTAGGAAGAAGCTAGTATCTTCTTAGTACACACCCACCAAGTTACAGGATGGGGTACAATTTTCTAACACATGCTTGAGATGCTTCCACTTGTTTACAAATAGGTTTGCTGTGATTCCTTGGATGTTCAAAATACTTTTTGAACTATGACTTATTTTTAGTCTTATTGAGAATACAAAATGCCTATGAGGTTGCTCACACTTTGAGTTTTGATGAAGAAATGGCAGCTAAAGAAGAACCCACTTTAAAGTTCACACGCACTCTATCTCCTTCTCTAGTAACCTAGCCACTTTGTGATCTCTGCCTCTATCTCTGGTGCTTATTACATACTCTCATTCATCACACTTCATGCTCAATAAAAGTCTATTCACTTTTAAAGCATTCATTTATTAGAAAATGTTCTCACATTTAGTTGGTTTATTTTTCTATCTGGAAAAAAAATGAGATAACCTAAGGAAAATGCACATTATTCACAAAAATTAATAGACATATTTTCATTTAATGCCAGTTCAGTTAGCAGCAAGGGGTTAAGAATGAATGACATAGTGTTTGTTATCTAACCTACAGTGTAAGAATGACTTAGGATCTCACCCTAGAGGTAAGTTATGTGAAATAAGAGGAAACAAGAAGGCTCAGAAATAGCTCTGAAATATATAACAGGAAAGAGCAGAAGCAGCATCATTAAAAATAGCTACACATTTTATCATAATACATGCTCTGTACATTTTTTAGAAATATATTAGAAAAACAAGAATATTGGAAAATTTCTTTCCTACCTTTTTTGCCTTTTAGAATATAATTTATATATAATACTATTTAAAGAAGTGAAATTTAAACATATTATATATTTATTCTTAAGACTTTGAGAGGTGCTTAAATGCATATATCAAGGCCATCCTCAAGCTTCTCCCCAGAAACTCTTCATATGCTCCTTTCTAGCTAACATTTCATTTCTTACTCTAACCCACACCACCTGTCAAGATAAAAGTATAGAATAACATCTCTCAGGATAAAGACACAAAATCCTCCACAAAATATTAGTTAGCTAATAAACAAGCAACATACAAGAGAGATGATACACTATGACCAAGTGGTAGCTAGAACAGGACACTAAAACCCACAATTAAAGTTCAGGTTAGTATTTAAAAGTGAATTAATGTTACTAATACACTAAAGAATGGCAAAATGTGACATCCCCTAAGACTATAAAAAGTACTTGATGGCATCTTAGGATGAAAACATTCAACATATTAGGAATATAAGAAAATTGTCCTTAAACATAAATCCTCCAAAATTTTCAATTACTGAAAAATGTGCTCCTGAGCTCTTTGGGTACAATGATTTAGTGCCACCAGAAGTTATTTACTTCTGGTGTTTTCACAGGACTTTCTTAGTTCTTGTGGGAATATGCTGTTACAAAAACTGAGACTAGCCAAGTTCTTTTGGCTCCCTGTCTTCCCATGGGACCTCTCCCTCTTACACTCACTCACTCTTCCATCTCCCACACTTTGGCATAGTCAGAAAGTCCTCACCACAGGCAAGCAGGTACCATACTTCTTAACTTTCCTAACTGTGACTGTGTCATCCTTCTAAAATATTTTAAATAAAGCATACAGTAACAAGTATTTTACTAGTCACAAAAAAACACCCTAACAAGGCAAAGGGAAAGTAAACAGGCCAATGCTTCTAAACATTTTAGATGAATGGTTAGTAAATCTTGGATCAAATCATGGATACTGCCTGTTTTTGTGAACTTTTTCTGGGCTACAGCACTTCCATCCACTGACACACAGCAATGGCTGCTTTTATACTACAATATCAGGGTTGAGGAGCTGTGAAAGCCTACAGAAGCTAAAATACTGTCTCACATTCCACAGGTAAAGTCTAAGTGACTCCTGTTTTAGGTCACCATCTGAATTGATTGACCAATTCACTTGGTTTCTTTCACAGCATAATAATATACGATATTAGTATTTAAAGATTTAAGGGGATATATATATATGTTTCTATATGTATGTATAGCTACATATATATATATCTGTCTAGCAGAAAAAAGAAGTATCTAACTTCAATTATAACTAAAAGGTATAATATTTTCTATATGGATAAATAAATGAGTAAAATTTTCTAAGGATTTTGAGTGATTATAGTTGAATCTTTATGAAAATATAAAATTCTAATATAGGTACATATATAATGATATTGAATTTTCCTTCCAAGTTAAACTCACATACTATTTTTGGAGTATGGTTCATGAAATTGTTAACTTCTGGGGATGGATATACCTAAAGGACTCTATGTCAACACACTACAGATACTTGCACATCCTTTTTTATTGTAGCAGAAGTCACAATAGCCAGGTTATTAAAACCAACTTATTTGCCCATCAATAAAAACCTGTGGTTCACTATACACAATAGACTTTTACTCAGTGGTAAGAAAAGGTCAAATCACGAGATCTACAAGAGAATGGACAGAGAAGGAGAATTCATTATGTTAAGGAAAATAAACCATACAACTAAGCAACTAAGGGAACATTTCATGTTCCCATTCACATATGGAATCTAGGTGTGTGTGTGTGTAGAACATGAAAGCAGAAAAGGAACTATAGAGGAGGAAATATGGTGCGGGAGAATTGTCTGTATTCTGTCAATCATGGTTTAAATAAACGCTGATTGGCCATTAGCCAGGATGTATAGGTGGGTCAACCAGACAGGAAGTAGAGGTGGGGCTATTAGACCAGGAGAATTCTGGGAAGCAGGAAGCTCTTCTGGCACTACTGGCCTGGACCACCGAAGAAGCAGGATGTGACCTGCCCTGCTGAGAAAGGTACTGAGCCATGTGGTTAACATTGATAAGAATAATGGACTATTTAAGTTACAAGAGCTAATAAGAAGCCTGAGCTAATGGGCCAATCACTTCATAACCTAATGTAGACTCTCTGCATGATTTTCTCTGGGACCTAATGACTGTGGGACCTGGTGGGAGGACAGAAACCAACCAGGCCCTCCTACTATAGAGATAAGATCTAAAGTGAGGGAGAACAAGAGAGTAATGCGATACATGTGACACAGAAGGGAAAGAGTGACAAACTGGGGGGAACTAAGGGATGAATGAGATGTAGATGGGCATCAGAAGGAATCTGAGGAGGATGAATAACAGCAATGTATATGTGAAGATGCTGTGATGAGGCCCATTATTTTGTATTCTGACATTTAAAGAGTTTTTTTTTTAAAGACAACTGTTGCTGAGATAGTTATCAATTAATTATAAGGAGGCAGACATATCACATATTTAAGAAGCAGAAACATTGAAGGTGTTGCTAACCTGGGGGTGTATAGGCATCCATAGAGGTCTGTACAACCAGGGATCTTCGTTTGGAAGGCATGGGCACTGCCATCTTCCTTTCTTTGTGTTTAGCAAGAGCTGCCTGGACAGCTTCTGTATGAACATCTGAAACCAAGAGAGAATCCATTTATTCCACCATTTAGACCAAATTCTTAAAAACAGTTTCTTCATTCAACTGTCTGTACCTGTGGTACATGGGATCTTTGTACTTAGGTTAAGAAATAAATGGGTAAAAGAAAATAAAGTAGTTAGTCCCACCAATCTGAAATCCCCAGTAGAAAGAAACATTAAAATTCATTCACTTTATTAGCATGCAATCTTTATTAAAAAAACAAAAACAAAAACATTAGCTCCAAAATGCTCATGGATTTTTCATAGAGTTAATGGGCCCTCACTATTACAGGTCATGTTTCAAGCTTGATAATCCCTTCCAATATACCATTAGAGGAAGTATATATGCCTCATAACTCATAGTCAGAAAACATAAGCTATAATCCAGGGACTGTTAGACATTTTATAAATATTAATCCATGATATCAATTCAACACATATTAACAAATGCCAATTTTATGTTTATTTCTCTCCACTGCTAGAGATGGAAGGCAAGATGCTGTATATGCTGGACAAGAGCTCTAACAATGAACCACATCCCTAGCCTGAATGCCTACTTTGTAAGGCAGCATCTTTACGAAGGACTTAGAGTAATGAGAAAGAAGCAAGCATTGAGTTACATTCAGCAATTTTTTCTATTTATTTGATGAAAACTATAAGGTATAAGTCATAGTTTTTATTGAAAATTTCCATTCAATTTATTCTAATTGAGGTGTCTCCCCACATGTCCTTCCAGATCCTCCTGATTTCCCAATTCACCCAAATCCACACCCTTTCTTTCTCTCTCTCATTAAAATTCAAATAGGTATCTAAAATAATAAGGTAAAAGAAAAACAAAGAAACCAGAATAGGAAAAAGCAAACAGAAGGGAAAAAGACTAAGAGAAAATACAAGAAACACCTATAGATGCAGAGACACACACTTTCACAAATACAGAAATCCCACAAAAACACAACACCACAAATGATAATATATACAAAAAAGACTTGCAAAGAAAAAAGTAAAAACATGCATAGACAAAGCATTATGAGACCAGGAATCTCCAAAAATATTAGTGACTTTGTTTTGTGTTGGCCATTTACTGTTGGGCATAGGGTCTGTCCTTAATGATTTGTACACTCAGTGAGACTCCATTGGAGAAAACTAATTTTTCCTTTGTGAGCAGTTATCAATTGGAGATAACTTCTAGGCTAGGGATGAGGGCTTGTGCCCACTTCATCTTTTACTGCTGGAACCACATTAGGCATAGACCTGTGTTTGCTGTCACAGTCTCTGTGAATTCATATGTGCATCAGTCCCACTATGCTTGGGAGGCCTTATTTCTTTGATGTCATTCATCCCAACTGGCTCTTACAACATTTCTTCCTCCTCTTCCACAGGTTCCTTGAGCTCTGAGAAGAGGAATTTGATGGAGACATCCCATTTCGGACTGAGTGTTCCAAAGTTAATCACTCTCTGAACATTGTCCCATTGTGGGTCTCTTTTTGTTCCTATCTATTGCAGGTGAAAGCTTCACTAATGATGGCTGAACAAGACAGTGATCTATAAGTATAGTAGAACTGCTACCTTCCTTTAGCAGAAAAGTAGTATCTGAATTTCTGCTATATCCCTGATCTTTCTAGTCAGGTCCCTGTCCACCCCAGCAGTGGGTTATATCTCATGGAGTGGACCTTAAATCTAATCAGATATTAGTTGGTACCTTAGCTAGGTTTTCTATTGCTATGATGAAACACTATGATCAAAAAGCAAGTTGGGGAGGAAAGGCTTATACTCCCACTGTACCTGTTAGCCATCAAAGAAGTCAGAGCAGGAACCTGAAGGCAGGAGCTGATGCAGAGGCCATGGAGGAGTGCTGCTTAATGGCTTGCTTATCATGGCCTGCTCAGCCTGCTTTCTTACAGAACCCAGGACCACCAGCCCAGGGATGGCAGCACCCACAATGGGCTGGGCCTTCCCCCATCAATCACTAATTAAGAAAGTGCCCTTAGAGGCTTGTCTACAGCCTGATTTTCTGGAGGCATCTTTTTAATTGAGGTCCCCTTCTCTTGAATGACTTTAGCTTGTGCCAAATTGACATAAAACTATTCAGCACAGTTGGTCACTCCCAAAGATTTGTGCCACTACTGTACCAGCATGCAGGTAAGTCACCTTTGTAGAGCTTAGGGTTTGTAGCTCGGCTGGAATTTACCATTCTCTTCTGTTATGGAAAGTACCTTCCAGTACCATGAACACTAGTCAGTAGGGGTGAAAGCTCTAAGAAAGCATCAGTTTGACATTTCTGTGCTAATTATTGTCTTGAGTTACTATCAATTTGTGGAGAATAATCAATAGCTCTAGAAATAGCCTCAGTTGTTCGGCAGTGTTCATGGGGCCCCTTTGACCAACAACCTGATTAGATGTAACTCATTATGGAACTAGAGGTTCATTTGGTGACAAAGGATGTCTACCTGGGGCTTTGTCTCCCAAGTTATTTGGTGAATCCATTTATATTTCTTTCATATATGTACACATTCTAAGAAGCTTCTACTGTATTAGGCTTCCATTTGACCCTTCAAATGGCCCTTAGTTTTAGTTGTCCTTCCCCATATTACCTCCCTCACTTCTTCTTACCTTCTCTATCCCCTTTGATCCTTCTATTCCAATTCCAGACCCTATATTTCCTTACTATCTATTTTATTTCCCCGTCCTAGAAAGATCCACCACCACCACCGCCACCACCACACAGATAGACAGCTAGTCCCATACTCTATACCTAAGCTCTGGGGTTATATGGACTGCAGGCTACTTATTGAATAATTAATAGATAATATCCACATATAAACAAATACATACCATATTTATCCTTTGGGGTCATGATTACATCACTCAGAAATTTTTCTTCTAGTCTTTCCATTTACCAGAAAATTTCATGATTTCATTTTTTTAACCAGCTGAACATTATTTCATTGTATAAACACACCACATTTTCTTTATCCACGTTTGTGTTGACAGACATCTAGGCTGTTTCCTATTTCTGGCTATTATGAATAGAGCAGCAATGAACAAGTCTGAGCAAGTGTCTGTAGCAGGATGCACAGTTCTTTGAGGACAAGTCTTAGTCACTGTTCTATTGCTATGAGACTGACGCGCTGCCTACTGCACTAAGGAGGCACATTGTTCTATTGCTATGAAGAGACAACATGACCACTGCAACTCTTATAAGAGAATACATTTAACTTGGGACTTGCTTACACTTTCAGAGGCTTAATCCATTAGCACCAAGGCAGGGAGCATGGCAGCAGGCATGGTAGGCATGGTACACAGAGAGCCTGTGTCTGGCATGGGCACTTGAAACCTCAAAGCCCACCCCCAGTGATACACTTGCTCCAACAAGGCCACATCTCCTAATCCTTTTAATGCTATAAATGACTTCCACTCCAGGGTGACTAAGCATTCAAATAAATGAGCTTACGGGGGGGGGGGTCATTCTTATTCAAACCACCATAATACCCAAGAAGTGGTATAGCTGTATCTATTCCCAGGTTCCTGAGGAACCACCACAGTGATCTCCATAGTAGCTGTACAAACTTGTAATCCTACCAGCAATGGATTACCCTTCCCATATTTCTTCACTAGCATAAGCTCTCACTTATTTTATTGATCTTGGCCATTTTGACTACTATAAGATAAAATCTCAAAGTAGTTTTGATTTGCATTTCCTGATGACTAAGTATGTTGAATAACTCTTTAAGTGCTTCTCAGCCATTTGTTTTCTCTTTTGATGATTCTCTGTTTAGACCTGTATCCCATTTTTAATTAGATTACTTTTTTATATATTTGAGTTCTTTACATATTTCATATATTAGTCCTTGATCAGATGTGTAGTTGGTTTTAAAAAACCACTTTTCCCAATTTGTAGGGTAATAATTTGTCTGAATGATGCCTTGCAGAAGCTTTTCAGTTTCAAGAGGTCCCACTTATTAATTGTTGACTTTAGTGCCTGCACTATGGGTATTCTCTTCAGGAAGTCTTCTCCTGTGCCAGAGAGATCAAGAGTATACCCCAATTTCCTCTCCTATCAGATTTAGTTTATCTGGTTTTATGTTAAGGCCTTTGATTCATCTGAGCTTGGGTTTTGTACAGGATGATAAGTATGGAACTATTTGCATTCTTCTTCATCCAGATATTCAGTTTGACCAGCAAATTTGTTGAAGATTTTGTCTTTTTTCCAGTGTGTAGTTCTGGCTGCTTTAATAAAAAAAAAATCAGGTGTCTACAGGTATGTGATTTATGTCTGGGTCTCCAATTCTACTGGTCAACATGTATGTTTTTATGTTAACAGCATGCTGTTTTTATTACTATTTTATTATTTTGTGAAAGTGTTTATCAGCTGTAGGGGTTTCCTGGTACAATTTTGGGGGTCATTTATGCATACAATCATCATCTATAAATAAAGCTATTTTGACTTCTTCCTTTCTGATTTATATCCCCTTAATCTCCTTCAGCTGTCTTACTGCTCTAGCTAAAACTTCAAGTACTACAGTGAGTAAGTATGGAGAGAGTAGACAACCTTGTCTTGTTCCTGATTTTAGTGGAAAGGCTTTGAGTCTCTCTCCATTTAGGTTCATGTTGGTTATGGGCTTTGCATGTTGCAACTTTCTAACTGAGATGAGACAGACAAGAGACAACCAGCTAGGTAGAGAACTAATGGAATAACTAAACCAGAGGCACAGAGTGGCTACTCTGAATTGTGAGGCCAGAGAAGTACTTCTGAAGAATACAAGTGAACAGGACTATTTCTAAACCATAGCATACTGAGATTCTAGGCATCAAACTGTACATGGAATATGTTGCTTGAGAGAGTGAAAACTAAAGGCCAAGGAGGAGGCACCAAACGTATTGGGACAGCAAAAGGTGTACATCTGTTCTAAGTACAACATAAAACAGATGATTTTAAGCAGGCAGAAAACACGGTCTGATTGTGTGTGTGTGTGTGTGTGTGTGTGTGTGTGTGTGTGTGTGTGTGTGTGTGTGTGTGTGTGTGTGAGAGAGAGAGAGAGAGAGAGAGAGAGAGATCCTTCTGGAATGTGCACAGAAGACTGTAAAAAGAAACGAGACCACTTCCAGGGAAGAAGATCTCTTATGCCCATTGTTGCAGAGAACAAACAGAGGTTATGAAACTTAAGAGCTATTATCTGATAGAAGGTGTGACTAACTCTAAGGATGTCACCACCCACCTGTTGATAAACACTTTCACAAAATAACCATTTGGTTACACAAGGAAAGTACACCCTATATCATTATGGTTTTTTCATAAAAAAAACTCTAAAACAGCTTCATACACCATTTTATTAAGTTCTTCCTATGCAATTGAAAGAAAACAATAAAAAAAGGAAAGGATATTTCAATTCACAAAGAAACCAACATCCTTTTGTTAGGAATGTCCTTCATAATAAATAAGAGATGTGGAGGAATTTACTTACAGCTAAGTTACAGGGACCTAGGAACACAAACAAAAAATAAAAATTGTAGAAGTAATAAGGACAGATTATTGACTTACTAGCTAAGTCAAGCAACATATAAATCTAATAAAGTAACTAAAATTTAAAAAATATTTTTAAGGCCTGCTAGTCAGTGAGTAAAGGTATCTATCACCAATCCTACAGCCTGAGATTGATACTTAAGACCTACATGGAAGAAGTCAAGAACCTACTCCTACAAATTGTCTTTGGCCTCTACATGTATGTCATTAAATGCCTACACACATGTACACAAAATAAATCCACTAGACTGTATATATTAAAAATATTTTCAATAACAGCAAGTCTAAATTGTACTTTAACCTTAAAGCATTTAAACCTTTAAACATTGGTTTAAAACATCTAAGAGTAGTGGCATTTCATTTTTATTTTAACAAATAAAGCTTGCCTGAAGATTACAAAAGTAAAACAGCCACACTGGCCAGCCTTAGAGACCAGGCAGCAACGACTCACACCTTTAATCCCAGTAGCCACACTAGCTTTGCCATAGAAACGAGGTGGTAGTGGGTTAATCCTTTAATCCCAGAACTAGAGAGGATTATAAAATGGAAAAGACAGTTCTCAGGCGCATTCTCATTCTGAGGTTTCCTGGAGGCAAGATAACCATTTTCGGACTGAGGTCAAGGTAAGAGCCAGAGGCTGGCTGTTTACTTTTCTGGTCTTCAGGTTGAACCCCAATATCTGACTCTGAGTTTTTATCAATTGTGCTTCAAAAGAGCACTCTGATGATTCCATCCAATTATATTGTGAATAACAATTATAAGGGACATGATGGTATCTCCTCCTCAAACTGATTCCTGTAAACCCCTTCAACAGCACATGAGCCCATTCCAAAAAGGCAGGAAACTGTTAACTTTCTAGAGCTGAAAAGAAGCCTCCTGAGACTGCAGTTTCATTATGGCCTACAACATTCTGTGCAAAGCTAAGGAAGAATCTCTAAGACAGAATTTTCCTCCATGCATTAAGATGATCCAGTGTTAGATAATCCAAATCAAACCTCAACTACTCAAACCAAACAGGAGTATTAGATTGCTAACATCTTAGAAAAACAACCAGACAGATGAGAAAACAGACCTCTGAGGAAAGATGATTTTAAAAAGACGCTTCAGCAAGAGGAGAGACTAAAGCCATGTCACTGTGTGACTTTCCTTTCAGGCTCACTTCTCCCTTTTTGCTGACTCACAAAGTTTAGTCTAACTCTCAACTAGAAAGGAAATGCCCACTGTTGTTACTGGAGGCAGCTTCCAAGAATCTGGTTTAAAAGGCTGTAGATCTGTGATATTTAATAATGATTGCCAACTTGATAGGCTCTAGACTCACCTTCAAGACAAACCTCTGGCAGGCCTGCTAGAGATTTTCTAAATTAGGTTAACTGGTATGGGAAGAAGAATCTCTAAATGTGAATGGCATCATTTAATGGGCTTTGTGTGCTACAGGTGAGTTCCAGACTGTATAAAAAGAAGAAAGCTAGCTGAGCACTGGCATTCATTGCTCTTTCCTTGACCTTGGATACACTGGGACCAGTAACCTCTTGCTCCAGCCACCATACATTCTCAGCTATAATGGATTATATCCCCTCAAACTATAAGCCAAAATAAATCCTTTCTTAAGTTGCTTCTTGTTAGCTATTTTGTGACAGTCACAGGAAAAGTGACTGGTATAATGAGAGTCAAATCCTGAAGAAGAAAAGAACAAGGCTAAGATCTCGACTCAGGGATAATGAGAACATGATGGTATCTGCTCTGTCTCCTGAAGGGTATGAGGACCAAGGAATCACAGGAAGTCCCCCAAAACCCCAGCCAGTCTCAGTACCCTGGACAAAGGAAACAACAAGAACTGTTTAAACATGTAAGACTGGAAAGGATGGGTATTACCTGAGATATAAGGTGAAACCCCACATAAATTCTAAAAGAGCACATACAAATTAAAAACTTTGAGGACAAAACAGTAATATGATAAATAGGTTGCTACAAAACAGATCTTCCTTTTATCTTCACGAGTCTATGAATGAAATTTACCAGCTGTGATGCATTAGAAACCCATTAAAGCACTTGATTAAGTGCCCCACAAAATCTTAATTAAAATGTTCTTGATGGAGTTTTTCCAGCCAAGTGAATTTAAAAACTAGATGAGAGGCTGTAAAAGGGAAATGATGAAAAGGAAAAAATAAATAAACCTCATTCATGCGAAGGTATTTGACCAGATAATGAGGGTTGGTTTACACAGAGATGTCATGATGTCTTTCTAATGAGAGTCTGTAATATCCACAAGACCTTAACAGACTTGTTGATCACACTGGACATACAGACCATGTCATGAATTCCAGTTGAGAGTCAGAAATACAAATGACTACAAAGACAAACCTCACAGGAAAAGACCTAGCCTCTAGGTGTGCACTATGCTGCAGAGATAACTGACTTCCTTTCTTTCTGTCACTACCCATGAGTACCAAAAGGTGGCCAAAAGCTAGGAAGTGACAGCCTACAATGTCAGGGAAATAGAAAAATGACTTTGGGGTAGATCCCAAGGTGACCTTAATATAATAGCAAAGCAAAAAATAAATTAAGCAGCAAAGCTATAACCTAGAAGTACTAAATGAGATAGACATAAAGAAATCTAGGAGGAATAGCTGGACTAAGTTCTCCCAAAAAGAGTACTGATTTCAAAACTTTTGGTAGCATGGACTGTGGTGCGCTAAGAAAAATGTGTTGTGATTTGCAATACTGTCTTGGGGGAAGGGTTCTGCCTAGGTAAGCATCAGACAACTTATCATTCTTAGAAAAGTTGGGAGACCTACAAAAGACACAGGACAAAGAAGTAAAGTCATTGATCCTGAACCATATTTGGTGGTCCTTGATGGAACAGCTAGCCCAAATCTACACAGGACTCAGATTCATAGAAGTTGTCTTTGAAACTGGGTGACAGCAAATTGATAGTTTGCTCCTTCAGTGATACAGAGTCTTTATTATCTGTGCCATCCTCTGCTCT
This sequence comes from Ondatra zibethicus, assembly GCA_004026605.1. Classification (NCBI taxonomy): domain Eukaryota; kingdom Metazoa; phylum Chordata; class Mammalia; order Rodentia; family Cricetidae; genus Ondatra; species Ondatra zibethicus. Next base: position 5,003 of record PVIU01013708.1, on the reverse strand, counting down.
AAAAGTTTATAGTTTATTCACTTTATTAACTTTTCTTCTACTGACAGCTCCAAAGCATTCAACTATAAACACTAAATGATTTAAGACCAGCTTTACACAGCACTAAATTAACAGATCACTACTGTTAGTAAATGATTTGTTAGGAACTTCTTATATTTATAGCATCAAGCACATCATACTAAGAGACATTTCTCCACCAGAATTTCAGAAAGTACTGGAAATAATAAACACCTTTGCATGATATATAGTGCTTGAGGAAAAGGCACTAGTGTCTCCCTCAGCAAGAGTTTATTAAAAGCTCAGTAATACAGCAAAATGTTGGGCAACTCTGACTCATTTGTCTCTATTTCCTACAAACACCTCTCTCTAAAATAATCACCAAGGGTGACTGACTGGCTTGTAAATCTACTCAGTCAGTCCCCACTCCTCCAACTGGGTTGGAAGATAGACCTTTATGGTGTCTAACAATTTATCTACCTTATTACTTTCCTCTAATAGACTTTTGAAGTTTTTGTTTTCATTTAGTTCTATAAGCTGAGGTTCTTTATTAATGATGGAAGGCACAATGAATTTAGCAATGGAAAAATACATCTGTGTATCTTTAGAAACAAAAGGATTAAGAACCCAGGCTTTGTTGGAAAAATACCAGTTCTATTTGTCACCATCTGTATTAACTCTAAATACAAATTTTAATTTGTTGTCTTGTGTTTTAAGGCAGTGTGTCCATACATAATCCAGGCTGGCTACAAACTCATAGCAATCCTCCTGCCTCCCAAGTTCTGGGATTACAGCCATGCACCCTCATACTAGGCTTGAATAGATTTTCTTAGGTCAAGAATACAATTTCATCATCTATAAAATGTAAATACCATCACATAGTTAATGAGAGAATTACCTAGGACAAAACATACAGAGCAAAATGGTAAATACATGTTGCACAAGTACAAGATGACAGCCGTCTTCATCAATATTTTGAGGAAAACAAATTATTTTACTGAATATGCAACGTTTAAAAGGAACAGAGAGGTTAGGCTGCTGACTGGCTCAACCTGGTCTTCATATACCATACCATGAATTCTTGTAGCAATACTGTGGAACACATGATAGTTGTGCACATCTGATTGTCAGTCACCCAAATACATTTATTCTGATGTAGGTGTTCCTGTTTGGTCACTACAAAAAAATCTATGAACCACATGTGAACAGCAAAAACAATATATAGATGCTGTTCAACTCTCTATAGGAGAATAACTCCATTTTGTTTTGAGATAGAACCTCCATATGTAGCTCAAATTCACATAAAAGGTGTGATCCACCTGCCTGAGCCTCTCAAGTGCTGGGAATGAAGATGTGCAGCAGCACACCCAGAAATACTCTGTCTCACTCTAAAAATAACCAGTATCCTGAAAAATGATGAGAAAATTCTGTCATCTGCTTCCATCTCTGTTAGTATGATACATTTGGTTGATACTAATAAGGGAACACTGGTAAATTATTAATTAACATCCATGCTATGAAGTGCACATTTTGTGTTAATAATCAGTGTGCAACATGAAGATAACAGTGTGGTGTCATACAAGATAGCTTCAATGCTCCTCAAGCCCTCTGTGCCTTGATCTTCATTCCTCCACCTCTAATCTCTGTCAACTCCTGACTTTTTTTATCCTCTCCAGATGTACATTTTCCATAATGACGTGAAGATGGAGTCATAGGATACCTGCCCATTTTTAGGTTGACTCTTAGTAAAACACCTTTAGGTTTCATTGATATCTTTTAGTAGATCAATAGTGCACTTATTTTTACCACTAAAAATCTACTATCTGATGTAGTTTAAAATGAATAAATGAAGATGCATCTTGGTTTCTTCCAATTTTACATATCAAGAACAAAGCTGCTGTGAAAACTGGTATGCGGGTCTTTTGGTTTTCATTTTTTATAACCACATCTGCAACTCCTTTGGGTAGACACCAGAGAGTATGTTTAGCTTTATAAGAAACTGACAAGCCAGGCAGTGGTGGTGCACACCTTTAATCTCAGCACTTGGGAGGCAGATCTTGTAGACTATCTCAGCCTGATCTACCAGAGCTAGTTACAGGGCAGCTAGGGCTACACACAGAGAAACCCTTTCTCAAACAAAACAAAAAATTATTAAAAAAAAAAAAGAAACTACCAAACTATATTCTTAATGCATCCTCACCACCAATGACATTCGCTGTTGCTCTGTTTTTCCTAACCTTGAATTTTCATGATTTTGATAGCATCTTCTCCCATGCTCTATTTACCATCTGAACATCACTTTGGGGAGATGAGTATTCATCTTCTATCCACGTTTTAATTTGATTGCTTTCTTATTCTTTTAGTAGGCTGGCTACTAGTCCTTTATAACTTGGCATTGAAAGGTTAAAAGAAACCCAGATTTGTGGCCTATCTTTTACTATATTAGGGCACAGGTTTTTAATTTCAGTCAAGCCCAGCTTTTAATTTTTCCTTTGTGGATTGCACTTTTGGTATGTTACCTAAAATTCTCCATGATGTCTTCCAGGAACTTTGTGTTTTACAAACGAAGCTGTAATCCTTTTCCAGTTCAAACCTAAATTCAATGTCTAATTTTCATTATGTTTTCTTTTTATATCATGTGCAGTTGTCCTACTATCATTTGTTGAAATGATGATCTTTCCCCATTGCTGGTCCATCTGTGGGCTGTCTATTCTGCTCCACTGACTAATAGTGGACTGACTAATGCTCTTCTCTCATTTACTTTCATAGTAGACCATGAGCTAAGATGTGTATTGGTCCTATTTCTCCTACACTGTTCTATTATAGATCTTCACATTTTTACATGAACTTAAGGATAAATTTGTTGATAACAATGACAACTGGATCTCCAATAACCCTCTCAAAAACCTTATGTGATTAGAATTATATTTAACATACTGATCAAGTCAGATGAGTTTTTTTTTCTTTTGGTATTGGGGTTCAAATATAGGGCCCTCTATATGTAAGGCCCTATTATTGCCTCTTCTATAAATAGGAATGGGTTCTACCATTGATACAAATTCCTAGCCTTATAGACGAAGTTATTTGAAATGATATCTGAACAACAGTAAGCTTTTCTAAATAAACCACCAACAATATTTATTAAGGTCTTTAAAAAAAATCTTATGGGGGCATATGCTATCTGATGTATGTGAATAAGATGTATGTATTTGAGAGAGGTGGTTCTGTCCTTCCACCATGTGGATCCTGGGGTCAAAATCAGATTGTTGGGCCTGGTAGTTTACATGCTGAACTCCTCTTAAAGACAAGATTCTGCTATAGAGTCCACTCTGGCCTCCAGATCCCAATTTTCCTGTCTTCACCTCGAAATTCTGGAATCATAGGAATATGATTCTACACTTGGCAATCTTCTAGTTTCACTTGTTGTTTTCATCACATAATCTTGCATGTGTTTTCTCAGCATTGTACTTAGGTACCTCATATTTCAGTGCCAATTATAATACATCTTAAAAATTCTAATTCTAAAGTTTCATTGCTAATAAATGAAATGGTGATTTGCTCTCCTATACTGCAATCTTGCTGCAACTGCATATTGGCTACAGGAGCATTTTTCTATTGTTGCTAATTCTTTGTCATTTCTACATACAATCTTGTCACCCAGGGTTATATAATTTATCTTCATCCTTTCTACCTGTGTAGTTTCTTCCATTTTCTCTATTACTAGCTAGGATTTCTAGTATGATACTGCATAGGAGAGGTAACCTTTACCTTGTCCCTGGATCTTAGTGGAAAATTCGTTTCTGACAAATAAAATATTAGTTGATGCTATATTGGAACTTGCATGCATATTCAATACATGTAAGGAGTCCATCTTTATTCTTAATTTATAGAAATGTTTCATCAAAACTACTAGATTATGTTGACTCCTCTTTCTACATCAATTGATGAAATCAGATGACTTTTTGCCTGTTTTCACTTGTTGTTTTGATGAATTTATTGATTGACAAATGTTAATCTTTCCTTGTACTTTGAAAATCAGTTCCACGGGGTAACTGCATACAATTCTTTCTATACATTATTGCACTCAATTTGCTAATGTTCCTAAGATTTCTGCATCTAATTCATGAATCATTTGTATATAGTTTTTAATACCTTTGCATAGTTTTTGTCTTAGGGTATTTATTCCTAATTATTTAATGATACAACTTAGATTTTTAACTGTTATTAATTTCTTAGTTTTTAATGTGCATTGGTGTTTAGCCTACATGTATGTCTGTGTGAAGGTATTAGATTCCCTTGAACTGGGGCTACAGACAATTGTGCACTGACATGTGGGTGCTGGGAACTGAACTTGGATCCTCTGGAGGAGCAACCAGTTCTCCTAACTGCTAAGCCATCTCTCCAGTCCCAATTTCTTAGTTTTTAATACATACTTACAATGTTCTAAACATTTCTAAGCATTGCTTTTTACTCACATCACAAGTTTAGTCATATGTGTTTTCATGATCATTTGGTTAAAAATATTTTTCAGTTTGTGACTTTTGATTCATGTGTCACTTAGAAATAACGTTCTGACAGATATTTGGGGGTTGTCCATCTATTTCTGCTATTAACAAACATCTAGTTTAATTCATCCATGGTTTGTGAGCATAGTTTATTTTCTATTGTGTTAATGGTAATGTTTTTTATGACTTAGAATATCATCTGACTTAGTGAATATGTTCGGTGTAAACTTAACAAGTGTAAATTCTCTTTTTTTTTTCCATACATTGTTTTGTTTTATTTTTTCCATTCAAGAACATAATTAGGTTCACCTAGGTATTCAGCTTCTCTGGGCTTGCGAGCTAAGTGCTTGGTGACCTTTATTTTATAGCTAGGGTCCACTAATGAGTGAGTACATACCATAATCATCTTTCTGGGTTTGGGTTACCTCACTCAGGATAGCATTTTCTATTTCCATCCATTTGCATGCAAACTTCAAGATGTCCTTGTTTTTTACCGCTGAG
>PVIU01013707.1:34620-54943 GCA_004026605.1 Ondatra zibethicus | reverse complement strand
AGATGCAGGGAATGTGGGTGGCTGCTGCTTAGGGAAAAGGCCAGCTGAGCTGCAAAACTGACTCTCAAGCCCTTGGGGATTTTTCCAGCCTGAGAAGAAAAGTTTTTACCCAGGCAGATCCTCACTGGGACACTCAGGACAATGTCTATCACTCTCAGAGGCAGTGGGACTCCAAGTGAGCATGGGCATAGGAAGGCCTGTCTTGGTGTGAGTGTGTCTGGCTGCAGAAAAGGACAGTGTCTCTGTGTGTTCATGTGTGTGAGGGTGTGTCACAAAGTGTACATCTGGTAACTATGTGTGCCTCACTACCTGGGTGTGGGTGTCTATGAATGTGTTCATCTGCACAGGTGCGTGCCTCCTACACAATACAGCGTGACCATGGAGTCAGTTTGGTGAAACTTAGGGGAAGAGAAACCTGGGAACTGTGCCCCATGGCAACAAGAGAATGTTAAGTCTGCTGTCATTTCTGTTCCAAACCCCAGCTAATGAAGCTGATGTCCTCATATGAAAGGTGCTCTGTTAGGGACCAGCCAGCAGCTTCTCCAGCATGTGACCCAGGGTGGGAAAGCCTGCTTCTGAGCGTCCAACAGATACTGAGTACATCCTGGTGCTAGTTCACTGCCTACCTTAGAACCATCTTCTGCTGCCTTAAATCCCCAGGATATGTTCTGCCCTGAAGACTTAGGAGACAGATATGACACCCGCCAGATTGTCATACCCCCTTTTCAGGCTTCGGGATATGGAATAACTGCAGAGAACATAGCCAACGGGAAAGATGGGGAGGAGAAGGGAAAAGATGCTCTCCAGGTCAAGATGGAACAGGGTACCGTGGGAGCACTAGTGACTGACCACTGAGGAAAACAACCTGTTCTGTTATATGCTACATCTGTCCTGGGAAGAGAGACTAGTCCTTTAACTCATCTCACTCCCAGCTGCTGACTGCTCCTGGCCGTTGGAAGGTGTCAAGGAAGCTGTAGCCTCCTCCGCAGAGCCCAGGGTTCACTGGAGGAGACAATATCAGAGCCAACTAAGTGTGAACTAGACAGAAAGAACTCAGTGAGGTGCAGGGGTACAGAGTGCCCAGGTCAGTGGCATAAGACCATGTGCCCAAGGAAAGCCTCTCAGGGGTATTTAAACAGAAAATCTAAGCATGGAAGGAGCAAGACAAGAAGATGCGGGAGCAGCAAACCAGGAGAGAAAACACACACAAAGGCAGGGAGAGAAAGAATGCAGTGCAAAGGCCATGTTATGGACATGTGGTAAGTCCGAGGAAGTGCAGCCTGAACATCAGGCACCCACCAGAGGTCAGACATGGACACATCCACCGTATACAGAGGTTACAGGTTTTTATAGCTCATGGCTCAACAAAGAAAGCAACCTGGGCTGAGATGTAGATAAGGGGTAGAGTGCTTGCCTTGCATGCAACGCCCTGAGTTTGAGTCTCGGCATCACAGATTACAGGGGCCAGAGGGCCAGGATGTCTATTGCAAGACTGTTTCTTCTATATATGACAGGGAAACTGCAGCCACAAAATCTCAACAACGTGCCTGCCTAAATAAGACCTGAACAATGACAGTACCAGTCGACATACAAGCATGACTCGGGGACTCTCATGGGGGGCCCCACTACTAGATGAAGAGCTATAGGCAGTTAATGACTGCTGAGAAAGGATGAACCCCCTGATATATGATCCAATACCAGTTGGTCAGCCCTAAACACATATTCATATGAGCAACACTAAACATACCAGCAAGTTGCATTTATATATTATTCATTTGAGTGTTTGTATGTGCATATATATATGTATATATATATATATAACCAAAAAGGGAACATAAATTAGAGAGGGAATGGGGGCAGGCAGTGGATATGCGAGGAGTCAGAGGGAGGACAAAGGAAAATCAATTATATAACTTTAAGAGGTGAATTACATAACTAATTAAGCTTTTTTAAATTAATTTTTAAAGAAAGAAAAAAAGACATGGTCGTATATGCCTGTGATCTCAGCACTCAGGAGGGGATGCAGGCAGGAGGATCAAAATTTCAAGGTCACTCTCAGGATAGCAAATTCAAGGCCAGCCTGGGCTATATGAGACACTTAAAAGAGAGGAATAAAGGAAAAGAAGGAGAGAGAAAGAGATATCTGCCACCTTAAGAGAGTATAATATGCAAGTATTAAAGAAGACCCTCAGTTAATTCAAACTCAGAGGGTGGGTAGGAGAAGCCTACAGGCACAAAGGTCTTTTAAATGCAGGAATGATGTAACATGAGGGCCTGCTAGTTGGGGTTTCCGTCCTATCCAGTTCCCACAGCTGTCAAGTCCCAAAGAAATCACACAGAGAGTCTACATTAGATATAAATGATTGGCCCATTAGCTCAGGCTTCGTATTAACTCTTATAACTTATATTAACCCATTATCCTTATCTATGTTAGCCACATGGCTCAGTACCTTTTACAGCAGGGCAGGTCACATCCTGCTTCTTCCATGGTCTGGGCAGGAGTCCTGAGAGAGCTTCCTGCTTCCCAGAATTCTATTCTCCTTGCTCTGCCTCTGCTTCCTGTCTGGTTGTCCTACCTATACATCCTGGCTAATGGCCAATCAGTGTTTATTTAAATCATTATTGACAGAATGCAAACAATTCTCCCGCACCAGAATGATGCTGGGGTCTGCTTCCCACTGCACTCATGGCTGTGGTGTTCCTTGGCATCACCCTGGGGAAGACCAGGAGCTTCCCAATAGACAACCGTTCTGACAACAGAGAACTGTAATTTGACAGACACAGGTCAAAAAACAAGGTAGCACTGAACTATCCCCAAAGCCTCTTCCACTAGAAGCCAGTACAGCTGTGGGGCTGGGCACCTGCCATAGGCTCAGGGTTGGTCTTCCCTGTGCACTCTGCTGAAGAGGACCTTTAAGGAAAATGTCAAGTGTCCCAGCAGCCAACATGAAGGCTCGTAGGCCCCGTGCATTAACATCAAATGTTCTAGACTCCAAGTGGCCTCTTGGTGTTATGCATCTGTGTGGTTTGCCTCTGTCTTGGTAGGCTGTTATCAGAGCAGGAACTCAAGTGTTATGTTCACCGTACAGTCCATGGAGACAAAGGAACACAGTGGGCCTGATTGAGTCCCACACTCCACCTGCTCAAGCTCACCAGCTGCCGCCCTCCCTGTTTCTCGGAGAAGGAATCAGAATGCTTAGGGAAGAAGGGTGACTGGGGTCCATTTCCAGGCTAGGACGGAGCATTACAGGGGGAGCTAGGGAAAGGCTGACATGGGTCTTTGTGCTTTTCCCAACTGTTATACTTAAATCTATAATTGTGTCCAACTAAAGAAAATCCATCACAAGAATTCTGGTAGGTGTGCTTACGATGGAAAACTTCAAAGGGACACCTAGCTGGGCTTCCTTGGGAATGCAGGAATGGGTGGCTCACTGGATCTACCCATCTGCCTTGCTACCCGCAGGGCAAAATATTCACCCTGCTGGGTTTGAAGACATGGTCTACAGTCCCCAGAATAACAGTCCTTATGAGCATCTATAACCTAACTCACAAATGAGTCCTTTTGTATGGCTAAAGGGACATCAAAGATAAAATCAAGCCACTGGGTCAGCTGGGGATGGGGGTTCCTCTCAAAAGATAGGCAGGAGGAGCAGAGCAAAGAGATAGGAGATGCCCTGCTCTGGCCTTGAGAATGGAGTCAGAGGCCAGAGACCTGAGGTCAGAGAAGCAGCATCCTCTAAGAGTGCAAGAAGTCAGAAAAAGATGCTCCCCAGCCTCCACAAGGAGCCCCAGCCCCACTCCTCAGCTGCATAGATGTCACAGAGTAAATGTGTTCGATCTGAAGCCACTAAATTTGTTGTAACTCATCACCACACAAAACAGCAACTCCACATGGCTTCTCCTGCCTTCTTTTAAAGTTTCTCCTTTTGGGAATACTCCTCCATTGCTGCTGGGAGTGCAAACTAGTACAGCCTTTTTGGAAAGAGTATGGCAGTTTTGAGGAAAATTAGGAAACAACCTTCCTCAAGACCCAGCAATACCACTTTTGGGTATATATCCAAAGGATGCTCAATCATGCCACAAGGACATGTGCTCAATTATGCTCATAGCAGCATTTTTTGTCATAGCCAGAACCTGGAAACAACCTAGATGTCCCTCAACTGAAGAATGGATAAAGAAAATGTGGTACATTTACACAATGGAATACTACTCAGTGGTAAAAAAAAATGACATCTTGAAATTTGCAGGCAAATAAATGGATCTAGAAAAAACTATATTGAGTGAGGTAACCCAGACCCAGAAAGACAAATATAATATGTACTCACTCATAAGTGACTTTTAGACATAAAGCAAAGAAAAATCAGCCTATAATCCACAACCCCAGAGAACCTAGACAACAAAAAGGACCTTAAGAGAGATATACATTGATCTAAATGCAGGAAGGAGAAAAAGATCTCCTGAGTATATTGGGAGTATTGGAGTCACGGGAGAGGGCAGAAGGGGAGAAGGGAGGAAGAGAGGGAAGTGGACAAAAATGTACAATGCAATAAAAACGATAAAAAAAGAAAGAAAAAGTTTTTCCTTTCTAGTCCATCTTGGCCATCAGAGCATTAGGGTGGCCTGAGCCTATTTTGCATGTAGTTTAGATTTTTCCTGCTACGCCAAACTGTTCACTTCCTGGTCTACAGAAATATTCTTCCAAGATGACCAATATTCTACAGTGATAAACAGCTTTGTAAATCATACCAAAATCATCTCCATGATGAAAGTTGCTTCATTAAATTACACACACAGAAAAATGAAGCCAAATGGTACTCACAGCAGCACAATGACACACTAGGGATGTAGACAGAACAGAGAGCTCAGAGCTGACCAGGCTGAAGATTTGGCAGAGAGCGAGGCACCAGGGGAGGTTGCTGGGCAGGTGGACCCAGAAGCATAGCAGCCCTCGTCAGATGTCCCCAGCCACACCAGGGACCCACTGTGGTGCTCCCTGGTTACAACTTGGAATCCCACTGATACTCTATCTCTCAAAACTCTATCCATGTTGATCAGCTCAGCAGATGGGGATCAGGCACAAAGACAATCCAAACTGGGGCTAGAAGGAAGGCTCAGTGGTTCAAAACACTTGTTGCTCTTGCCAAGAATCCAAGATCAGTTCCCAGCAGTTCACAATCACCTGTAACTTTAGCTCCAGAACACCCAACCCCCCCCACTTTTGACTTCATGGGACACCAAGCATGCACATGGTGCGCACACACACATGCAGGCAAAACGCTCATACAAATAAAATGAATTTTAAAGAAGATAACCAACCTGAGAAGTTCCACCACAGAACTGTCATGTTTCACCAAATCATGTTTTTCTGAGGCTGGAAGTCAAGATGCTCAAGATGAGATTTCCCAAGAAGAGTCTTCCTCTTCTGCAGACTGTTGGAACCTCATGGGACTGTGCACAGCCTCAGAGAGCTTCTGAGTTTCTAGGGATGAGAAAGGAATGAGACAGGCTATGTCTAGGGACAGGTGGCCACCTCGTCATCTCCAGCCTTGTGACCCCTGCTTTGAACTATAGAGGGAAAAAACAGGGTTCTGCCCTGTAGGCCTCTCACAGTGGGGGAGCCTGGGCTATGGGAGGCCAGACCGCGGCAACAAAGAACGGTCTCATAGTGTGGGAGACAGAGACCCACTTGCAGGCAATAGGATCTGGGTACATCTGGAAAGTGTGTAGGCATTTAGGGTCAGGGTGGGGATGAGGTGACACAAGATCTCATGGGATCTGGCATGGTCAGAAGTGGGCAACAGAGGGGCCAAGGAGACATAGAGCAAGCACAGCAATAGACCATCCAGCCACTGGGTCCTACCAGAGAAATAGGAAACCCTGAATACAACATTGCACTGGAAGGGCTTCCTTGGTCTGCTTCTGGGTTTGAGCCTCCATCCCCAGACAGACAGAGGGAGTTCAGGTCTTCTTCAAACCTCATTGGAATGATGTCAGCATTTCAGATTTTCATTAAATAAGAGAACCAATATATGTTCATTATCCTCAGTTATACATAGTAGCAAACTTCAGGTTAACGACGTGGGCACAAACCTAGGGTGGAATGCTTACAGGAAGTCTATTGCACTGGGACAAACACCCCTCTCTGGTTCAATCACCAAATGACCTTAGAGTGTCTGTGGACCAGGTCACCACAGAACTTGGCACACACTGTTTCCTCCAGTGTCGAGTCTGTGATCAACCTCCAAAAGCCAGAGACACTAAGCATTCAGAGCGGACAATGATTTCCATGGGAGCTTCAGGTCACCTGGGCTTTTTCTGAATAATTTGAAACTCACATTTTTATAATGCCTGAATATATAAAAGTTCCCTGGGAGAAGAAATGTTAAGAAAATAGCCACGGAAACAGCTTAAGGTAGATCAAAGAACACACTTCACTAATGAAAGCACTAAGCGTAACATCTTTTTCTGTTCTATTTTAAAATTAGAATGGGTACTTTTTTAAAGTCAACAGAAAAGGCGAAGTGCATGGTAGAGGCTGCTGGCTCCCTGGACCTGGACAGTTCTCTAAGCCAGTTCAGCCCAAGGTGTCCGGCCATCTCTGCAAGTGGCCCGCCCTGGCTGCAAAGATTCAGCTTAATCCTGGAGCAAAAGAAAAGACCCGCCTCCCTGAGCCAGGTGATGGAACCTTAGAGAGAACTCTTGGCACACTCCTAGGGACCATGTTGCTTGTTTGCTTGCTTGCTTGCCTGCTTGATTGATTGCTCACTTGGCCTAGACAGGATCTCTAGGCCAGGTTAGTCCCAAACTCCCCATGCAGCTGATCTTGCAAGTCCTGCTCTCTCAAAGGATGGGTACTGGCTCAGGATCTCCAAGACCAAATTCTCAGCACAAAGGAGATGTATTTGCCCCAGAGGTACAAAGGACAGGGAATAAGAGACAAACACAGGAGATAGAGGGGAAGGGGAGAAGGGGAAGGGAACAAGGGAAAGAGGGCAGGGGTATTTGTCCCAGAGGGATAAAGAAACAGATGTGGCACATAGGAAAGCAATAGTTTAAAAAAAAAGAGAGAAAACCCCATGTTAGAATGAGGTGTTTAGTTTTAGTTGGGCATGTTAATTCGGTGAGCCAAAGGGGGCTTTCGATTGCTGGACTTCAATGCTTTGATAGCCTGACCTTTGATAGTCAATCTCAGGAGGAGGAAGTGGCCAAATAAGGGAAGAGACCTTGGTGGCTAGTTGTAGGAGTGCAATCTAGTAGTTTTAGCAAGGCAGAGGGAATGGAAGAGAAGGGCAAGGTCTGCCAGAGTCATATTTGCCAGGCCCAGGAGGTCTAGACTCCCTTTGCTGATCTTCACTTCCCAAGTGCTAGGATTATAGACATAAACCAGTGCAGCATCTGCCTCCTGCATTGGTAAGGTCCAGTCGAGAGCTGCTTGCAAGCTTGGCAAGCACTCTACCCCGATCCCTACGGCTATTTTTTGAGCCCAGCTATTCTCGAGAAACATGTTGACCTAGAGTGACCTTGAAGAGAAAGCTGAGCCCATTCACGGTCATCAACAAACAAGGACCTCAGGCCCCCAGAAGGCTCTTCAGGCAGGTGGGACCACCAGGCACAAAAGTGTGATGCTGCTTCCCAGGCATGTGGGCCTCCAGCCTTACAGTGGAACACATAGCGGCATCGTTCTGTTCACTATGTATCAATGGAAAAGACCAGATTCTATGTGTACATGCACCACCTCCCATAAGCAGCACATGAGGCAAGGGCGCTCTCTCTCTTCCATCATGTGTCAGACACATCCTCTCAGGCCCTCCCTTAGTGGGCCATCCCTCTATAGTGGTACAGAGTAGGGAGGAGGTGCCCTCCCCCAGAGGCGGGATTCTCCCTCCCCAGGTCTTATCTTCCTTCACAGATGCATTACTCCTCCGGCAAGTAAACTGTGAGTTTCATGTTGCATAATTTACAGAAGTCTCCCCCCATCCCCGGCCACAGTCTAGTTCTGCCAACTGTAGGAATTTCTGTGTGTAAGCCACGCAGGAAACACACATGAGGTGTAACAGGGAAAATCAGGACTATATGTTGCTAAGGTCTCCTGGAACCAAGGAAACTTCTGTGGGTGCTCAGAGCTGTAGCTGGAATCTTCTTTGGGTCACCAACCAGCTCCCAAATAAAGACTCAGAAACTTGTTAACTATGAATGCTCAGCCTTAGCTTAGGCTTGATCTACTAGCTCTTTTAATTTGACCTGTTTCTACTCATCTACATTTTGCCTCAGGGCTTTTTACCTTAATTTCATTCTGTAGGTCCTGCTTTCCTGCTTCCTCTGTGTCTGGCTGACTGGCCCCTGGCATCTCCTTTTCTTTCTTCTCGAGCCTAAATTCCTCCTCCTACTTACTCTGCCTGCCTAGACGGTCTACCCATACCTCCTCCTTCACTATTTATTGGTCATTTAGTTTTTTAGACCAGTCAGGTGCCTTGGGCAGGCAAGGTAAAACAGCAACACATCTTAACATAATTAAACAAATGTCACACATATCTTTCCATTGTTAAACAAGTATTCCACAACACACAGCTGCTTTCCTCGTGGTGCCAAACTTGGAAGCAGCCAGTGATTTCAATACATCAAAGGTCTATCCAGACCAGGGAATGTTATTCAGTAACCAAAAACCATGAGCCACCAAGCCAAACAATATGAATGAACCGTTATATTTTCCTTTGCTGAAGAAGCCAATCTGACCAGGCTGCATAGTACATGGTTCAACCATGGGAGGCTCTGTAAAAGGGAAACCATGGAGTGATTATCAGGGGTTGTCAGGGTGTGGAAGGAAAGTTGAATGGACCTAGGAGTTTTAGGGCAGCACACTATTCCATGGTCTATGACATCCAACATTGTCGAAAGTCATCCATTGACTGCAGAGCATAGAGTGAACCTTACTGTGCCCTCTGGTCTTTGAGTGACAATGGCATCAAATGCACAAGATATGAGAACTATTAATAATGGGGAGTGGGGCAATTTGAATATAATTGTCCCCATAAGCTCATAGGGAGTGGCACTATGAGGAGTTGTGTCTTTGTTAGGGTAGGTATGGGCTTCTTGGAGGAAGTGTGCCCCTGTGGAGGTGGGCTCTGAGGTCTCATATATGCTTAAGCCACATCCAGTGTCTCAGATCACTTCCTGTCACCTGTGGGTCAAGATGTACAATGCTCAGCTCCTTCTCCAGCACCATGCCTGCCTGCATGCCACCATGTCACACCACAATGATAATGGAATGAACCCTGAAAATGTAAAAAAAAAAACCCAATTAATTTTTTTCCTTTATAAGAATTGCCGTGGTCATGGTGTCTCTTCACAGCAATAGAAAGCCTAACTAAGACAGGGAGAAACTCTGAATGTGCTAGAGGCAGAGCTGTATAGGACATCTCTATGCTTTCCTCTCAGTTTCTCTCTGATCCTCAAATCAAAATTAAATCTACTGAAATTTATTATAAAACAATCTACGGGTGGAGATGCCATCATTGTGATGTCACCTAATCTCACAGTGTGATGGCTACTCTGTGTCAGAGCCTAGGCTCTCAGTCACAGCCCTGGGCATGCCCTAATTGACATACAATTTCCTAATTTACATTAGATCTGTCTCAGAGTACCATCCTGCCTATGAGGTTGTTTGGAAAGTCAACCTCAGTCGTTACCAAGGACCCCATCTGTCATTCTACACACCAAAGCAGATGGGGAGCCCTGCCTAGCCTTCCTCCTTCTAGGCTCCACCAGGGGCCAAATACCAGTACAAGTGACCAGAAACCAGAGACTCTGTGATGCTGGCCCAGCTGTCCTAGGCTGGCCACACATCTGTTCTCTATTCTTCCAAGTGTTTAAAGAGTCCAGGTACCCAGAAAGGAGGCACACAGCCTCAGACAGGTGAGACAGACCCAAGTAGGAGTCAGTGACAGTGCCAGATTCCTGGAGATGAGTTTGACAGTTTGGGAGGTGACATGCTCACTGTCCACACAGCCCGCTGTCCCACTCTCAGGGCTTCTTCTGAAAAATGAAGATCGTGTCTGTACAGAGCATGCACACAAACGCCCACAGTAGCATACTCCTCCCAGGCAACACGCATGCATGTGACCACATCCTTTAGCAAACAAAGGGACAACAGACACAGAGCAGTCACACACAGAGCTCTGCTCAGCAGCAGAAAAGGGACAAACAACCGCATGCACATCAACCTAATTTAAGTGCAGACTGTTTAAAACCAATTAGAGACCTCACCTTTAAATTCACCAACACTAGACAAAGTAACAACTCAAAGAAAAAAAGATCAACCAATACTCAGATTTCCCAGCACCATTTGTTGAAGAAGCTGTCTTTATTCAACATAGGTTTTTGACAGCTTTGCCAAAGATTAGGAGGCTGTGTTGTATAGGTTTAGTTCTTTGCCCTCCATTCCATACTATTGGTCTGGGTATATTTTTGTGCCAGTGACATGAGGCTTTGTTACTACAGCTTAAGAAGGGCAGCAGGGGACAGGGATGAATTAAAACAAAGTTTAATAAGAAGCCATCATGAAAACCTTCACTTTGTATGTTAACTTTAAAAATCAATTAAAAAATACAAAAGAACGTTAAGTGCTCAAAATGTCAGAGGTTTCAAAGAAGCAGGAGAGTCATTATGGAATATGAATATGTTCTCATCTCTGTTGACATCAGACAGCTCACAGCTTACCTTGGCAACAAGGCCAGAATTCTCTTTCACACTGGCACACCTTAGACATCATCCTATACCAGCATGAGTCCCACCTCCTTCCCATGCTGGCACTTTATCCTAAGGCAATTCAACCTGCACATCCCATTGACGGGCAGGTCTACAGTTGTACCACAAATGCCACCGCCATGACCACCACACTGAGTGTAAGTGGGAACACCTCTGCACAGAGGACCCAAGACAACCTTCAGCCTCCAGCAGCATTCGCTCATCAGTGGAAACTGAAATCACAATCATCCCATATCCCAGCTATGCAATTTCTGGTGGTCAAAAAGGAGAACCAGAAGCTGGAGAGATGTCTCACTAGTTAAGAGCACTTGGTGTTCTTCCAAATGACCCACTCTGGGCAATTTAGAACTGTGCCTATAGTTCTAAAAAATATCTGACACCCTTCTTCTTACATACATGGGCACCTACACACATTTGGCATACAAACATGTAAATAAAAAGGAAAAAATTAATGGGACTGGAGAGATGTTAAGAACACTTTCTGCTCTAACAACGGATTCTGGTTCACTTCCCAGCACTCACATGGTGGCTCACAACTATCTGTAGCTCCAGTTCCAATGGATCTGACATCCTCTTCTGACCTCCATAGGCAACAGGCATGTACATGAAACACACACACACATACACACACACACACACACACACACACACACACAGGCAAAACATTCATAGACATAAATAAATCTTTAGGATGGGGGAGCAGAGCCAACTAAAGAGCATGGTACCAGAAGTGGGCAGCACACAGTGAGTATGCACTGACCATGCACAGCCATAGAGTTGGCAAGCCAGAGAGACAGAACCAGGTATAAGTCTTGGAAATACAATAAAGGTGTTGAACAGAAGAAGCAAGCTCTATATGACATGCATAATACATGTAGCATCAGAGCACAGACTCCAGAAAAACACAGGACAACTCTATGTAATGTCCATGAACACATACACAGTATTAAAACTACTGCACAGACCACACAAGGGAATAACAAACACCAGATTCAAATACTGCTAGCCCTGAGGGAGAGGTAAGCTGGCAGCCAGGTAGAGTCAAGGGAAACCCTACACAGCCTGCCTGGTTTTGTTCTGTAAGCAGAGTGGAGAGTATAGGAATGTTTGGTGTTATTTTCTATTTTTTATATGCTTTAAATATTTCATAAGTTAAAAGAGCAAAGTACAGGACAATATAAATAATACACTATCATTCACCCTCCTAACAAAAGAATACACAGATACACACATATTTACATGCAGCAGAGAGCTGGGCAGCCCTCGAATATGAATGAGGATAATTCTCAATTCTTGCACATGCTCTTTACACTATTTAGATTTGTTTCCATGTACACACTTTATATTTTCAATTTTTTAAAAAGTGTAAATATTTTAAGAAGATTCACGTGAGAGGGAGCCTTGATTCACTGAGCTCAGCCAGTCTCATCTCTTCAAGGCCTTACAAGGGCAGGGCCCTCCTCCTTGGGGTCCTGATCCCTCTAGTATCCAAGAGCCTCCTTCTTCTCTGTTCCCAGCTCTCCTTTTGGGTGAAGCTCTTGGGTCTTGAAACTCTGCATTGACATCTAGGTTAATTCTACTGCTAATACAAAGAAGACAGAAAGGCCCTCCATTCTCATGGATCAAAAGAATTAATATTGTGAAAATGGCCATGCTGCCAAAAGCTATCTACAGATGCAATGCAATTCCAACCAACATTTCAACATCATTCTCCACAAACACAGAAAAGAACCATTCAAAGATTTACATGGAGGCATGAAAGGCCAAAGATAGCCAAAGCAATCCTAAACAAAATCAATACTGTGGGAGGTATCACCGTATCTGATTTCAAATTATACCACAGAGTCATTGCATCAAAAATAGCACAGCATTATTATAGCCAAATACACACAAAAAAAAAACCTAGATAGATAAATGAATAAAATAGAATTCAGGACCTATATGTAAGTCCATATAATTGCAGTTATGTGAGTTTTTACAAAGATTCAAAAAAAAATACAATGGGGTTGTTTTAATAGGCCCTAGGGGACTGCCCAGCAGGCAGCAACTGCAAGAAACTACTTCTATCCCAAAGATGACAGAAACAAGAGGAAAGAGGCTGAGGTGTCAAAGACAATGGTGCCCACTTGGTGAGCATGCACACATTCAAGGGGTGTGGGGCAATGAATACACCAATACATTCACCAAAACCCAGGGCAAGGGAACGAATGCCAGCACCGCATGTGTGTGTGCTGCCCTGTGACTCAGAGGCCTCTGGAGGCAGTTCATGCTTGCTTACCCTGCTTTCACAGTGCGCAAGAGGGGCCTCCCCTCTAACTGGAGGAGGCAATGGAAGGCTTGAATGCAAGCTGAAGGACCCTCCTGCAGAGACAGGTAAAGGTCTATAATCTCAGGAGGGGAGGGGGCTGGGGGTAAGATGACAGCCCTTCTGCAGCTGTGCTCTTAGGAGTTCCCCCATAAGGAGGAGAGCCATCAAGACTTATGTCAGCTGATGACCCCAGGGCCAGCATAGCTCTACCCTATCAACTTCCACCAAGGAGATCCAAGCCAAACATCTAAGGCCTTACCTTTCCAGAAGTTTGAATTATGTATGATTTGGGAGCAGCCAGATCATGCATACAATATTGATTCAATTATTTTAAAAAACAAATGAAATGCAGGCCAAGTGGTACCTGGAAAAGGTCACCAGTTGTGCAGGGAGAGCCCTGAGGATATAGTTCTGCCTTGGCTACATCAGACAATTAAAAATGACCAGTGTAAGGATGGGGAATTGCTCAGTGGGTAAGAGCATTGGCTAAATGAACAAGAGGACATGATTTCAAACCCCCTAGCACTAGTGAAAGCCAATGTACATATATCTCCATCCCAATATCGTGGGACGGAGATGGCTGGATCCAAAAAGTTTACTGTCCAGCCACCCTAGCTAACACAGTGAGCTTCCTATCTTAAAAAATAAGGTGGAGAGACAGCTCAGTGATTAAGATCATTTGCTCCTCTTGTAAAGTACCAGATTTGGCTCCTACCACTCAGATGACAGCTTACAACTGTCCACTCCAGATGTCGCAGATCTAACACCTTCTTCTGGCCATTGTGAGCACCAAGCGCATACACGATGTACGTACACACATGCAAGCAAGGCGCCTATACACATAAAACAAAAATAAATAAATACACACACACACACACACATACACACACACACTGATCAGTGTAAATTTCACTTACAAAACCACATTGTAACTTCAAAGCTGCTGTGGAAGAACTTGTGACTACTTTTTTTCCGGCTTGCTTCTGTCTAATGAGCAGCCAACCCCCTATAATGCATCTTCTATAGTCAGAGACGGGGCCAGGGGGGGGAGAGCTTCACAGACCACAGAGGAGAAGAGCACCAGGAAGCCCAGCCCACCAAAGCTCCTCTCAGCTGCAAGAGTTAGGATGATCATCTCCATCCCCAGGCTCAAGCCAAGTCATCCCAGCATGTCAAGCCAAGGAGGTCACCACAGCATGTGTGTCTGTGACCTTAGGATCCCAAGCCCTGACCGGTGAATCTCTACTACACAAAAAGTTCAAACAGTACCATGTGAACCATGGCCGCTGGCTATTAATTAGCAAGCCTAGCTCGCACTGTGTTCTCTCAACAGGATTTGGGTGAATCCCTTCACTCATAGCTCCAGGCAAGTCTTATTTAAACTTCTCTTAAGCGTATTAAGCTTTGAGCTGCACTGTGCCCTGTTCCATGCATAAGGATCTGTCACTTGCCTTTGACAGGTAGGTCCCAGGGCAGGACAGGGGCCTCAGCTTCCTCACGGCCCATCCAGGGCTACCTGAAGAGGAAGGGCACATTATATCAATGCGTGCTAGTGGAAAGACCACTTCTGGGGGAAGATCACCCATTCTGGTACCCAGGGCTCTTTCCCAGCTCAGGTTTCCAAGAACAGTCTAGATGCCATGCAGCCTTTCAGAGCTCACAGCCCAGGGAAGGACATCCATGCAAGGCAGAACCTCGGTTTAACCTTGGAGACTGAGGTTTTTCCCTTGTGGGTCTGAGAACAGGTCTTCCTTCTTCCTGGCCAGTGTACCCTCCATTGGGGAGAAGGTAGAGACCAGTACTCAATAGGTAACAGCCCCAGAGCCAGGTGGACCTCCGGCTTATGGCCAGAGGCTGAGAAACCCTGCTGTTGGTCACTTGGAGCCTGTCGAAATCAGAGGAATCCCCCACTGCTCAATACACTGTTCCGTCAGTTGTCCTGTGTGCAACAACACACCGAGATGTGGAATACACATTGCGCCAAGCTTCACTCTTGATGGGCCTTTCATCTGACCTGCCTCATCCTGCACTCCAGGCAACCTCACCTGCCCCCGGAGTTCTGCCTTTCCTAGAGTACAGCAGCAGCACCCAGTGTGCAGCCTTAAGTCTATGCTGTCTCTCAGCCAATCGCCCCACCATGTACAATAGGGGTTTTCTACTGCAGAGGCAGGGGGAAAACAGTCAGGTCAAGCCTGGGTCACTGTCCTGGAGGCCGGGAGCTGCTCTTCGGCCATTCGTTACTATCAGTGGCTGTTTGGATTGTTGCCGATGTGGGTGAGGTGATTTGAATGGCCCCCATAGGCTCACTTGCTTGATAGTTTGGTCCCTAGCTAGTGGGACTATCTGAGAAGGATTAGGAGGCGTGTCCTTGGAGGTGGGCTTTAAGTTTTCAAAAGCCCATGCCAGGCCCAACACCTCTCCCTTTGCCTGCTGCCTGCCAGTCAGGTTGTAAAGCTCTCAGCTACTGCTCCAGCACCGTGCCTGTCTGCTTCCTGCCATGACGATCATGAATTAACTAACTCTCTGAACGAAAACAAGCCCTCAATTAAGTGCTTTCTTTTCTAAAAGTTGCCTTGGTCATGAGATCTCTTCACAGCAACAGAAGAGTAACTAAGACAGTGGGCAATTATCAAGAAGACTGCTGTAAATTATCAACATGATGCAGCGCTTTTGGGAGGTGCCGACTGTGAACGTGTTTGCCGGGAAAGTGACCTCCATGCACTTCCCAAAGCAGCCAGAGGGTGTTTTACAGCCCCACCTTTCCCACCACTAAGACAGAAGCTCCCAGTGTCCTGCATCCCTGACAGTAACTGGCACCACTGTCATTGTCCAGTGTTACGGGTTAAATGAGAAATGTGCCCACAATCTCATGTGCTTGAGTCCTCAATCTCCGGATGGTGGCACTGTCCTGGGGGGCTATGGAGGCTTAGGAGGTAGGGGGTTTGTGCAATGTTTTATTCTTTTGGCTTTTTGGGGGGCGGGGTACTACCCAGCTCCCAAATAAATCACACACACATATTCTTAGTAATGAATGCCCAACCTTAGCTTGACTCCTTTCTTGCCAGTTTTCCTTAACTTAAATTAACCTATCTACCTTTTCCTGCTAGGCTTTTATCTTTCTTCTGTGGTTGGCTGGGTGACTGGCCCCTGACGTCCTCGTCCCCTTGGTCTCTCATTGCTCCTCTTCGTCATTTCACCTTCTATTTATCCTCTCTGCCTGCCAGCCCCACCTATCCTTGCTCCTGCCTCACT
Organism: Ondatra zibethicus; assembly: GCA_004026605.1. Lineage (NCBI taxonomy): Eukaryota > Metazoa > Chordata > Mammalia > Rodentia > Cricetidae > Ondatra > Ondatra zibethicus. The sequence continues at coordinate 38,619 of PVIU01013707.1, read as the reverse complement.
ACTGGCCATTCAGCTCTTTATTAGACCATCAGGTGTTTTAGACAGGCAAAGAATCACAGCTTCACCATGTTAATGCAGCATAAACAAAAGCAACACGCCTTTAAATAACATCCCCCAACATAGGGGTTCAGCTGGAAAAAGTGGATCACTGGAGAGGGAGACTTCTAAGTTCTAGGCCTGCCCACTCCCAAGGGTCACTCTCCTGACTACTGATGCAGCCTGAAGCTGCTTCCTCTGTCAATGCTCTCCCCATCATGACAGAAAGAATCCCCAAAAGTGAATGGCGACCCTTAAGTTGCTGGTCATTGGGTTTTTGTCACATAGATGAGAAAAAATAACTCACGTCTCATCTTTCCTTGTAGTTACTACAGCACGGATGAGGTGGCATCTGACTGTAGCTAGTGCATTTTCCTAACGAATGTTCTTGAGGGTTTATGCTTATTATTTGACTTATATATGTTATTTGGTGAAGTGTGTGCTCAAAATTCTTGTCGATTTGGTTTTCTCTTGGGTTTGGTTTCACTTTGGCTTTTCTTTTGTTTACCTTATAAAGAAAAGCAATGTGTTTAGCTTACAATTTTGAAGACTGAAAATCCAAGTGGCATGCTACATGGTCTGCAAGGGTCTGTCCTACTGTGTTATGATGAGAGAATGCTACTTCTCTCCTCTCCTGTCCTCCCCTGTCCTCTCCTGTCCTGTCCTGTCCGCCCCTGTCCTGTCCTCCCCTGTCCTCCCCTCTCCTGTCCTCCCCTGTCCTCTCCTCTCCTCTACTGTCCTCTCCTATTCTCTCCTGTCCTCCCCTGTCCTCTCCTGTTCTCCCCTGTCCTCTCCTCTTCTCTCCTCTCCTCTCCTCTCCTCTCCTCCCCTCTTCAACTTTTTACACTGAGTCTTTATCTCTTACTGTTGTGTTTTCCTGTACTTTATACGCTATGGGTACAAACCTTTTGTGACGGTCGATCTTCATTGTCAACTGATGGGTTCTGAACACAACTAAGAGACATATCTCCAGCTGCATCTGCGAGGGCATTTCCAGCAAGGGCTAACTAAAGAGGAAAGATATCTTCCAGACCCAGAACAGTACCTTCAGAAGGCAGCCCAGATGGAAAGGCCGTCTGCCTTCATTTCCTGCTAGTGAGGATGTCCAGCCTATTGCTGCTGCTGCTGCCGGCATCCTTTAATGGTGTCAGAATGGGGCTTCTTGAGTTTCTTCTTGAAGTAGATGGGAATTAACACGAGACTCCCAACTGGATAATGTGCAGAGAGTGAGCGAGGCTTTGGAACACTCAGTTCTAAGTGTAACATCTTCATCAAAGCCCTCCCGGCAAGGCTCAGAGATCCATGAGGAAGAGGAGGCCTGAGGTGATGGATGACTCCAAGGGAAAGAGTGTCTTCCAAACACAGCAGGACTGACGCACATCTGAACTCACAGAGACCTTGGCAGCATGCACAAGTCCTGCACAGGTTCAAGACCCTCCCTGCTCCCCGACAGGGAGGTGGACACAGGGTGCCACCCCCAACTAAGAAGCTATTTGCAACTGATACCCACTGGTGAAAAGAAAATCAGTTTTCTCCAATGGAGTGTCACTGAGGACCTCAGCCACACTTTAGGGCAGGTCACATGCACAGGAGTAGTCAGCCAACACAAAACAAACTCTGTGTGTACATGTGTGGGTGCGCACGCGTGCATGTGTGTGTGTTTACTTTTTGTTTCATTTTTATTTTGTTTGGATATTTTTTGTTTTATTGATCTTCTGCTTGTTCTGATTTTCATTTTGGGTTTTTTATGAAGGACGTTGAAAGAAAGAGGATAAAGTTGGTAGGTAGGAAGTTGAGGAGGTTCTAAGAGAAGCTCGGGGGAGTGAAAAAACATGATCAAAATTTTAAATTTTCTTTTAAAACAAAATAAAATCCACGTTCTTGGTCTTCTAACATGGATGAAGCCCAGGAACTCACTGGGAATCTTCCAGGCTGTCAGCATCAGATTGGGACTACTGAGGCATCGAGCCTCATGAAATGATCAGCTGCCAGGTTTTCAGATTCTCCAGTGTACAGCCAGCCATTGGCCTGACTACCCAGCTCCTATTGGCTGTAAGCCATTGTAGGAAATCCCCCTTTATAATAATATACATTCTAGCCATTCTGTTCCTCTAGAGAACCCTGACGAATACACCCTTCAGCAGAGGGACGATTGAAATTTATCATTTCATGCACTCAGCAATGTATTTTGATGAGAAAAATTTATAATTTTAATGAAATTCTATTTATTAACTTTTACAGACCTGCATGTATTTTACAGTGTTGCATTTAGGAGCTCTCCTGGCTCAAGTCTACAAAATTTCTTTTTCTGGTCTCTTCTGGAAGTTTTATAGTGTCAGGTTGCACATTTAGGTTTATGATCTATCTATCATGCAAGGACTGAGTTGGGTTTTTTTTACTCTTTCTCCCTTAGAGATACCCAATTACTCAGCACCTTTGTACAAGGGCATTCCTCTCAGTGTTAACATTGAGTAGTTTTTGCACCTAAAGAGGTTTTGACAGCTAGACTATATATTGTGTCTGAGTAGAACTCTCAGAATTTTCTAAAAATAGCTTTAAAACCACACATTCCCAGAGGAGATGGCTCAGTTGGTAAAATGCCTGCCACTAAAGCATAAAGGACAGGCCTAGAACACACACACATCTGTAAGCCCAGCACTGGAGGGAGTGCAGAGACAGGAGGAGCCCTGTAACTCACTAGCCAGCCTAGCGGACTTAATGAGCTTCAGGCTCAGTGAGAGACCCTGTCTCAAAAGCTAAATGTGATGAGCAGCGTCTTAGGGTTTTCATTGTTATGAAAAGACACCATGGCCACAGCAATTCTTATAAGGAAAACATTTAACTGTGGTGGGGAGCATGGCGGCAGATGTGGTGCTGGGGCCGAGCGCTACTTCTTGCAGGCAACAGGAGTCAACTGTCACTGTGTGAGATCCTAAGCATAGGAAACCCTGAAGCCCAGCCCAACAGTGACACGCTTCTATCAACAAGGCCATACCCACTTCAATAAAGTCATATCTCCTAATAGTGCCACTCCCTATGAGATGACGGGAGGCCAATTACATTCAAGCTACCACAAGCAGTTAAGGAAAGGTACTTGATATCAACCTCTGATCTCAATATGCATATGCACACTTAGGCACTCACCGACATACACATGTGCATGCATCCACACTAATAAGTACATAACATATGCATGCACACATACACACACACACACACACACAGAGATACCATACAAAAATAAATAAGTAAAACCCACATCCCCCATATTCTGGAAGTTTAGAGGCCAATAGAGCATGATTCACACTAGAAAAGCTCTCAAGGCCTCATGGGAGGATTCTACAAGCATGAGGAGAAGGAGCCCCGCCCCATTCCCAGAGATTTGAGTCCCCTCAGCAGCCATGGCACTTGATGTAGAAACAACCGCGAAAGACTCCTAGGTTGTGACTAAGAGTCTTGCACTCAGTACCCCCAAGTCTTCAGATGAACTCATCGTGTTTTCTAAGCTCGAATCCCTAGTGTGAGCAGCCAGGAGGCCACATTCAAGCACTCTACTTAGAAGTGATCATTAACTGATTAGGTGATTGTTCTCAGCTTTATCCATCTAGACACTGTTTGCTTTGTGTAGAAAGATTTTCTAAACAGCATTTACTGAAACATAGTTTGACAACAACGCTTGCCCATTTGATGTTCTCCTTTGTGGTCTAATTATCACACCTTCAGGTGGTTTATCTTCATTGTCAGCTTGATGAAAATTTAGAATCACCGTGGAAACACACCTCTGGGTATATCTTTGAGGGCATTTACAGAAAGATTTACCTAGGCAGGACAGGAGAAGGGGATCCTCACTCCGAATGTGAGTTTAAATGAAAAGAAGCCAGCTGAGTATCCGCATTCATCTCTCTCTCTGCTTCCTGACCTTGAATGCAATGTGACCAGCTTTCACAAGCTCTCTCTCTCTCT
>PVIU01013707.1:0-34520 GCA_004026605.1 Ondatra zibethicus | reverse complement strand
CTGCATGAACTGGATCCAGTCCCACAAATGAGTCAAGAGAAAAGGGAGGCTCCCTCGTGGTATGGGACTCCCACAAGCTAAATACCTCCCCAGTCTCTCCACCCATCTCTAAGGGTCATCAGTCTGATACCCTGTTCTTTGTGTCTCAGCAATGCCTTCTAAGTCCCATGGGACTGTCACTCAAAATCGGCCCCTTCATTCAGCTTTGTGGACTAAGTTAACCACAGCCACAGAGTCTCCCCTGCTTGGCTACTCACAGGTCACCAAGCCAAGACTTGGAGAAGCCAAGACATATGCTCTGATGTGCCATACCACTTCCCCTTTATCCTTAGAGTCTGCCCACCCCACCCTCAGGCACCAGGCCCAAAGAAGCATCATTCCTCAAAATCCACGCTGGGAGTCATGTAGAGGGCCCTTCTCATCAAACCGCCTCTGGTTATCCACTTATCCATGGCTGCAGATGCTGCAAATTCCACCCGCATCCCCTCACTTCCTCCCGGCAGTCTAGGCTGTACCACCTCCTGCCTGGGCACCTGCTACCACAGTCAGGCCACTTCATAATCCACTCGCTCTACCCATAGTGGCCCATGCAATACCATGTAAACCCATGGGGTATCCAACTCCAACTCCAAATGGGTCTAAATAAAGCTCCCCCTACTACATCACCCTCCTCGTATGATGCTGCATTGATTCTTCTAGTTCTAAGAGAATCAACAACTTTGATACTTCAGAGCCTCTGGACCAGCAATCCCTCTGCTTGAAGAACCTTTCTACCGTCACCATACCATCCAAGGCTTAATCCCTGGGCATCTCAAAGACTTTTTCCAGAAAAGTCTTCCCATCTCCTACTCTGTGGACTGAGACACACTCCTCCAGTCCCTTCTTCAGCTTATCTCAGCCCTGATCATGTTCAGGAATTGCCTGATCTGTTTGCTACTTATGGCCTATATGCTCATGGGGGAGGGACCCTGGTAGATAGTCACGTTGGGGGTATCCCAAGATATGTGTTCAGTAAACAAGTAGGTGGCTGCCATCTCCCCTTGGTAATCTGAGCAAGGATAGTCAGATGTGCTGTTCCCTCTTACTTAGTGACAGTTTCTCTCACTAACTGACTGTACTACTAGTGATTTCATCCCCCCCCCCAAGGGGAGCAGGGCCTTAAGTACAATCTTGCAATAAAGTGGGCTCTGCGGTAATCCTTAGTACACTCTATGGGGGTCAATAGCTGACCCTGAGGCCAAACTCTATGTTCCTGAAATATTAAGAATTTCTCTGCCCTTTACTAAACATGTGTGGCTCTGCTAGAGGGCAGACACGTAGCTGGGGCAATGTCTTGGTCGCTCACCGCAAGGTGACATTCCATGTCAATGGGGACTGGTTGGTCACTGCAGCAGACTAGCACAATGTGAGAGCAACACTAAGATGCAGGTGACAGGGAGAAGTTGCACCTAGGAATGTACACAATCTCACAGGGCTCCGTAGAACACTCTTGGGAAAAGAGTAAGCTAAGGCTATGCTTAGCTAATTAGCAGCTGTTCTACCTTCAAACACCCAGGCTCAACCAGAGATGCCAAAGGGCTTCAGAGGCACAGCTGTCATCCATGTCAAACATCCACATAAAGACAGTCACCCTCTCCATGGTGACCTAGACTCCTGGTCCCTCTATCTGGTAGCTGATGGAGCTGGTGTCCACTGTAGCGGTTGTAGGGAGGATGGGCAAAGTTGAGCAGGCCAAGCATATACAACTCTGACCTTCATTCCTAACACCTGGCACAGTGGACGTCGCAGGACCTCCTGCCCTTCGGACACTGTCATGGCCATCCAACCCTAGTGGCCTCTGCAACCTTGAGAGTTTAGTGCAATGACTGACACTTCTTGCAGAAATGTGTCTGAAGTAAACAGGTGTGGGAACTCTCATCAGCCCTTATAAGAAATTTAAATTAGATTTTGGGAAGAAACAATGATGAGTTTGACCCAAATATGAAGAAAATGAAACCATCTCATCACAACCAGAGCATCTCTTCGTTATTTTAATTACTAACCCATGTTCCCTGTACAAATTAATGGGTTTCACAGTGACAATTCTACACACGTTACATGTCGTATTTTGGCTGTTCTCAACCACCCTCTAATTCTCATTTTCTCCTTCCCCTCCCCCTGATTCCCTCCCTTAATAATCTATCTTTTATTTCCCAACCATTTGTTTCTCCTTGTTTGTTTCTATGTATAACAAAAAAGTGTGATTCTTGTCTTTCTGAGTCTGACTTATTTCGCTTAACATGATGAGCTTCAGTTCTATCTGTTTGCCCACACACATGACTCTGCTCTGTGCATGGCTGAATAATACTCTGTTTTGCATACATACACTTTCTTCATCCACTCACTCACTGATGGGAACCTACAGCAGTCCCAGAGTCTGCCCCTTGGTAGGAGGACTTCAATAAACATGTGAATGCAGGTATCCGGTTAGCATGCTGACTCCACTTCCTTCACATAAACAGCCAAGAGTGAAACTGAATTACATGACAATAGTGAGAAACTCCACACTAATTTTCATAGTGGCTAAATTGATTACATGCCCATCAACAGTGTAACATGGCCATCAACAGTGTAACATGCCATCAACATTGTAACATGCTATCAACAGTGTAACATGCCCATCAACAGTGTAGTGCCCATCAACAGTGTAACTTGCCCATCGACAGTGTAACATGGCCATCAACAGTGTAACATGCCCATCAACAGTGTAGCGTGCCCATCAACAGTGTAACACACCCATCAACAGTATAGCATGCCCATCAACAGTGTAGCATGTCCATCAACAGTGTAGCATGCCCATCAACAGTGTAACATGCCCATCAACAGTGTAGCGTGCCCATCAACAGTGAGTGTAACGTGCCCATCAACAGTATAACATGCCCATCAACAGTCTAACATGCCCATCAACAGCGTATTCGAGTTGCTTTCCGCCCACATCCTCACCAGGGTTTGTTGTTAATAACTTTCTTGATGGTAGCCATTCTGAGTGAAGTGACATGGATTTTTTTTTTTAAAGTTTTTTGAGATAGGGTTTCTCTGGACAGCTTTGGAGTCTGTCCTGGAGCTTGCTCTGTAGTTCAGGCTGACCTTGAACTCACAGAGATCTGCCTGCCTCTGCCTCCCACATGCTGGGATTAAAGGCGTGTACCACTACCTCCCAGCGATGACATGGATTCTTAGTGTAATTCTGAATTTCATTCAACTGATAGCTAATGATGTTGAGTATTTTTCATATATTTATTAGCTATTTATACTTTATTATTAATCATCATGTGTGATATATATATATATGGTGTGTATACATTTATGCATAGAGGATTGCCTCAAGGATGTGTCCTCACCTTCGGTGAGAAAGTCTCCTTTCTTTCTGCGGCATACATCAGGCAAACTAGCTCACGACCTTCTGGTATTAGAGACACATGCACGACTGCATCTGGTTCTATGTAGGTTCTGGGCATTTGGACTCAGGTCCTCTTGTCGGCACAGCAAGAGCTTCTTGAACCATCTCTGAGCCATTTCCGCTGCCCCATTTACATTTCTTCCTTTGATTAGTGTCGGTTTAGATCATTTGCTCATTGTTGATTAGAATCCTTATTCTTTGATTGTTAACTTTTTGGGTTCTTGGTATATTATGGATAATAACTCCCTGTCAGATAGCAGAAAAATATTTTCCCCAATATCTAAGATGTTTCTTCACCTGTTATTTGTTTTTAGTTTCCTTTGATGTTCAGAAGCTTTTAAATCTTCTGGAATTCTGTTTGACAATCTTGAACTGGAACCCATGAAGTAAACAAAACTGGCCTTGAGTTTCCAGCAATTCTGCTTCTACCTTTGGGGCATTGGGATTACAAGTTTGTACTATCTTGTCATCCAGGGCATTTTTACCAATCTCTACTATCTTATCCAGCAATTTTTATATCTCTCCATCTAATGTATGACTCAGCAATTTGGTTCTAACTGATCCACCAAACAGAGGTCAAATATATGCAAGCACACACCAAGCCTGGTGTGCAAAAAGGTCACAGCAGTTTCATCTCTATGGGCCAAGACTCTGGCATCATCAAAGCATCTATCAAGTAGTAATCAATAGTAGCTGTGGTTTTCAGAGTGGAGTACTGGTTAGGATGAAAAACAAAGAGCTGCAGGCAAAGAGGCAGCACAAATAAATCTCCCAGTTGTGCAGATGAAAGAGCCAGATGCAAAGGAATGCAGATACCAGGCAGCAGGCTCTGTGAGGCTTGAGAAAAGTAAAAGGAAAATAGAAAAACCAAGACTGTGCTCACCAAGAGTCAGGACCAGTAAACAGAGAAAACCCAATGGGGTGACAGAGATCACATGACTAGTGGAAGGTACACAGAGCTGGGCATTTGTTAAAGCTCAGTAGATGATGAGTTGGAAGAAGGAAATTATTGCTATGTAAATTCAACTTCAATAGAGATAAAGTTTTTAAAGATCAAAATAGTCTGGGCATAGTAACACTGAACTAAGTTCAAATCTTCCAGCATATGTAAAATATCCAAATGTAGTGGCAAGTGCTTAGAATCCCAGCACCTTCAGAGGAACAATATTCAAGGTTGACATCTGGCCTGCACAGATACATAACACACACATGCACCTATGCACACAGGGCATGTGCGTAGCAACAGACACACAAACACAGAAAAAATGGAAAATAAATTATTTTTAAAATGATTGAGGACCCAGATGTTTTTTTGGCTTATATGGCTTAGGTCCCTCGATGTGTGCTGGATTCTAAGTTACAGCTAGAACATTTTAGCTATTTATTGCTTCACTTATTGATTCACTTCAAATTACAATATAAACCCCATTTTAGGGTAACATTTTTATGACAAATAATTTTCCAACTTAAAAAATACTATGAATATCTTGCTTGCAGATAGGCATATACAAATCTCTTCCCTTGGGGCTAAAGGTCTGAACCACCATACCCAGCTTGACTGAATTCCTTTTATCAGTGGATTTCCACCAAGTATTATAGGCAAAAGTTGAGTGTCATTACCCATGCTCCTTTGCCTCCAGCTCCCTCTGAACTTGCAGCCAGATACAGTGGGCTTCTCCTGGAACATCCATAGCCCAACCCCACTTGGCTCAGCAGGTTCCTGGTCCAGGATGCACTAGAGATGCATGGCTCTGAGACAGGCTTCCTTGGTGATGCTCTGCTGCTACAACTTGTTGCTTTCCCAGGCTCTGACCTGTCTGTCGCCATGGTTTCACACACACCTTGTTCTTGAACTTCCTTCTCCCTTTCATGTTTCTTCTCTAACAGTGTAAATAGAAAGGCTAGGGGTGTTGTGCTAATGGTGTCATCTGAACCTTAAGAGATGGTGGATGGACCTCATGGTAGTCTCATTAATGTATCTATGACCAATCCTTCATGGCATGCTACCCAAGTGACCTTTAAATTATTGTATTATAGCCGGGCGGTGGTGGCGCACGCCTTTAATCCCAGCACTCGGGAGGCAGAGGCAGGCAGATCTCTGTGAGTTCGAGACCAGCCTGGTCTACAGAGCTAGTTCCAGGACAGGCTCCAAAGCCACAGAGAAACTCTGTCTCAAAAAGCCAAAAAGAAAAACCAAAAAAAAAATTATTGCATTATTATTGTGGTGGTGGTGGTGGTGGTGGTGGTGGTGGCGGTGGTGGTGATGGTTGTTGTTGCTGAAGGGGGCACATGAAAGATATCTCCTTCCACATTTTTGTGGGTTCTAGAGGTTGAATCTGAGTCATAAGGCAAGTACTTTACCCTCTGAGCAATCTCATCCTCTCTCTCTCCATAGCCTACCCCTCTGTCAAGTTCTGTCAACTTGACACAGACCTAGACATATCTAGGAAGAGAGAATCTCAGCTGAAGAATTACTTCCATCAGATTGGCCTATGGGCATGTCTATGGGGCATTTTCTTGGCTGATAATTGATGTAGGAGTGTCCAGCCAGCTGTACACAGTGACATTCTGGGCAGGTGGGCCTGGAATGTATTTTAAGAAAGGAAGTTTAATGTATGCCTAGGAACTAGACAGTAAGCAGCATTTCTCGTTCCTACCTTAAATTCCTGTCGCCGCTTCCCCCATTTTTTAAGCACAGCAGCCTCAGGCAAACACATGCTTAGGGAAAGAAGGGTGTGCATACCCTCAAACAGCTGTGAATGTCTTCTGATGCTGCGCCCTCCTACAGGCTAACTTCGTGAAGTTCACTGTAGACATCGACACAGAACTAGAACTAATGGGCTACTCCTGCCCTGTCTGTCATGCACTTGTCTTAATCCCTTTGAGGTGAGGGCTGTGGTTTTGTGTTAACACACAGTGTCTGTTTTGAACTTGTTTTGCTTAGTGTTTGTTAACTCATTGCTGATTTGGCCAGGAAAGTTACTGAGCACTGAGCAGCCTTCACACGTGCTGGGACAGACACCAGTTATCCACAAGTCTAATTTTTGCCTGAAAGCTCAAAATTCATTATTGGCAACAAAAGCTGTTGGCTCTTTTCCTCAGAGTAACAAGTTTCCACTGCTCATTTGGAGAAAACAACTGACCAACAGGAAGCCTGGATTAAGACTTTCTCTGCCAATCCTTCATTCAGATACAAATTATTAAGAAGAAAAACAAGGGACTAGGGAGACAGCTCAGCTAGTAAGAACACTGGTTGCTCTTACAAAAGACTTGGTTTCAATTCCCAGCACCCACATAGCAGCTCACAAACAATTGTAACTCCAGTCCCAGGGTATCCAACACCCTCTTCTGGCCTCCACTAGCAACAGGGACACATATGGTACACAGAAATACATTTATGCAAAACATTCACACTCAAAATAATAATCAGAAAAGGAGAAAAACAGCACATCTGCTCAGCCCAGAACTGCCCATCCTGCTAGGGGTCAGCGATAGCAGTGATCCTAGAGACAGAAGTTGCTGCATACTGTTCCTCTTCTGCTCTGGGAACCACCAGCACTGTGATGTCAGGTCAAGACAAAAAATAATCACTCTAAGTACTGCGAGCCTCTGTGTTATGAATGTGGCTCTGAAGAGGATGACATGGAATCTCACCACAGATGCTGCCCTGGTCCCACTTGAGCATCTGGACTTTCCCATGGATGTCTTTGCTCCATTGGTTAGCATCAGCATCAATATTCACGGCAACTGCTATTTTCTCAATGCTATTATGAGCAATTTTACCTCCTTCCCCACTCCTTTCTACTTCCTCCTCCTCTCCCTTTTTCTCCCTCCCCTCCAAAGTTTATAACCGAGTAGTGAAGAGTCTTAAGCTTTCCAAGAGCAAGAGATTGTGGTAGCCCAGATCTGCAAAGTCCCCCAAAACCAACAAGGAGGCCGAGTCCCATATGTAAAAGCAAAGAGCCTTTATTCTACACAAGTTTGCAAACTCGGACTCTCCATATGTCCAAAGTATTGGAATAATCAGTGAGCCCCAAGCTCAGTTAGAGTTCGGTAGAGGTGGGGGTGTGGGGTTTTTAAGATTTAGGACCCGATTGGCTGAAATTTGTCTAGAGGTGTCCTGGTGAGTGTGTGCTGGAAAGTGATCCTATCTACAACAGTAGGAACGCTAGGAATTTCCTTTGGATGGTCTGTTCCTGGGTGGCGCCTGGGTAATTTCAGTTTGTGGTCCTTCCTGCAACAGGTATTGCCTCAGGGTAAACTACTGAGACTCGGGCCTCTGTTAAGCTTATCATGGCTGGGTCCTACAGTTGGAAATTCTGTCTATTTCAACCACACTGTATAAAGTTACCAGCTTTAAAACTACACAAGACACCCAACAGATGTCCCTCCAGGAGGAATAAAGATAGCCACAGGCAGCCAGAGGCCACAGCCACAGCAGCAGACTTCTCCAATACAGCATTGGTGGGAGAGCAGCGTGACACCCCTTCCCCGCACACCTGGATCTTCATGGGCTCCTTCGGCTCTATGCTCTCCTCCAAGGTCCCTAGTCCCTTGAAGATCTTGGCACCCATATCTTGGCTCACATGTAGGGGCCAGCATGTGTAAACCACACAGGGTCTCACCTTTACCCTCCTGCAGGAGGAGATGGGGAACCTCTGTTGCCTGTGAGTTGTTTGACTGCTGAGGAAGAAAGAAGAGCTGCTAAAAGACATTTGATTATAAATGCCGCTGGATTAATCCAACCTCTATATTTTGAAAATGCCTTGACTTCAAAATTTAAGTCGAAAGATATGTTAATTTGCAGAAGAGGTTTTGCTTTTATTTCGACAGGAAATAAGAGACTGTGGATTCATTCTGAGTTAAGAAAAATCAGGTTTGATGGAGGAAAACCTGTGGGAGCCCACGTGTGACTCAGTTTCCATCTGGAGTCATTTCTGACTTAAAGAAGTCATTTGAGTTCAAGCTTGCCTGCTCTGCTTTTTCCTATAAACTTGATGACTGTGAGAGACTTCTGATTTAGCCTGTGAGAAAAGAACACTCTATCTAGTAGACAGTATACTACTGACGACAAACCTCAGGCACATCAAGATAGAAAGTAAGGCTGCTTCTGAACAGCAAGCACATGCTGGAGAGGAGGCTTCTCACTCAAGGACAGGAATGGTCTTGTGGTTAGAAACTGACTGACCATCTGGGCTGTGCTTTGTTCTGCTTTTGTATATAAGCAAGTTCTGAAATAAACTCTAGGACATTTGGCTGCTTCAGCATGACCAGACAGACCTCCCAATTCTATCCTGTCTTCTGTTTCTTTCATCTGACTTTTCTTTGACCTTGAGGATCCCCTATCCAGGAACCCTAGCTGACTTTGTAAGAGCGGGTTTCTACAGGTAGCAGCCTCCTGGGGAAGGGATACTGCAGATTCCAACAGTGCTTGTGTAATTATTTGGCCACAAATAAGGCTTCACTTCCGGGTTCTAGAGCCATGCATGTACACAAAAGCCCTCAGGCAATTGCCTGAATGTTAAAGTGCCCCATGTGATCCATGTGTGTGGATGTGTGGTTCCATCCATGTATGACTCAGCTAAACCCATGCACGCATGCGTGAGCCCATCCGCAACCCCCTGTGTGCATGCGCTAGGCAGCTTTTAAAAAGCTCTCTCTCTGCACACCGATTCTCCAAGCCTGTACACAGCCCCTCTAATAAACTCCTAAGTGGGTTTGTTGCGTGTTCCGTGTTTCCTTCTCACTCACGCCAGGTAATTTCAGCTTGGAAGTGCGATAAGTATATCCGGGGAGTGTCAGCAGTCACATGATGTAAATACAAAAAACTCAGCAGTCACACAGTGTAAATACAAAAAAGAGGTTAGCTGTGCAGCATGAAAAACAAGTAATTCGAGTATAACTGTAAAATAAGAAGTAAACTGTAAAATAAGTGTATAAAGTAATTATGGGCCAAGAAAATACTAAACAGCTGTCTGTACATTTACTGAAAGATATTTTAAAAGTTAGAGGTGCCAAGGTAGGGCATCATCAACTGTGTAAATTGTTAGAATTTGCACATTTCCTTATAGATATTTTAAAGGTTAGGGGTACTAAGGAAGGACAACAGCAATTGCTTCAGTTTTGAAATGTGTAAAGGATGTGTGCCCCTGGGTCCCTGTGGAAGGGAGTATGAATCTAGAGATGTAAAAAGGTGTATGTGAATGAATGAGTGCGCTTTGTCGTAGTCTGTGTTTTGACTGTTACTATGTGTAATGATCTGTTCTGTCTTTTTTTTTTTTTTTTTTGAGACAGGGTTTCTCTGTGGCTTTGGAGTCTGTCCTGGAACTAACTCTGTAGACCAGGCTGGCCTCGAACTCACAAGGATCCGCCTGCCTCTGCCTCCCAAGTGCTGGGATTAAAGGTGTGCGCCACCACCACCCGGCTTCTGTTCTGTCTCTTTAAGAGAAAAGCCATGCCCACTCCCTCCCCTGTCTGCTGAGACAGGCTGATCATCAGCTTGCAGCCTGACTCTCTCTTTTTCATCTCCCTCTCGAAGAGGCAGCTTCTGTCTCTTTCTTCTCTCCTCTCTCTCTCTCTCTCTCTCTCTCTCTGCCTCTCTGCTCTTTTCCCCTTCTCCCCTCCCCCTCCATAACCCCCTGAATAAATATCCAACCTCATTCTGCATGGCGTGCCTATCCATTTCTCTATCTCTTGCCTGCCTCTGCCGCATGTCTCCCTGCCTGGGACCAGCCACTATTCGGGGACCTGCAGCCATCCCTGCCTGGGACTGGCTGCTCTCAAGGCCTGCTGCCTGCTGCCGCCGAGGATCCTAATCCATTTCACTATGTTGCTGTTTTATGTGATCATGTCTCTAAAAAGTTTAAGTGGTACCATTACCTGTTTGTCTGTCATTACTGTCCATTATTGTCTCCTGACCTTCTTTGTGATCCTGGAGATGAGGCAGGCAGCCTCCACCTCCAGCCTCCTGTGCATTTTTTTTGGATCAGCTCCAGCACTTTGGGTCCCAAAAGGAAAACTTCTCTAAGGAGAGGCATGGCACTGGCCACCTCCCTTCATTGTTCTGTCACCCACAGTCACCCAGCAGCTCCTGCAGAAGGCAAGGGAGGTACATGCTCAGGTGGGCAGAGACGACACCACAGAAAGACGTGCTCATATGAACGGGGCGACAGAGAACTGACTGCTTGCAGTTGAAAAACTGCACGGATATGAGACAGAGAATCTGAGATTGTGGCCAGAGAAGTTAATAAAAACAAAAAATTCAGGAATGCTGGCAGTCAAGGACACTCTGTGCCCACCAGCGCTGTTCCCCCTCCTTTTCTTTCCTAAGCCAAGTTCTTCACTGTGATTACACTCAAGGTCTCTTCTGCTGGCCAGTAGTTTCTCATCTTAACCCTTCCTTCTCTGTCCTGATACTGCTTGAAAAAAATGCTAAATTATACCAACCTGTGTACTTTGAGAAGCATTGATTTTGAAGTAAAAGTTAAAGATGCATTATATTTGAAAAAAATATGCTTGTGTTTTAACAGGAAAAGAAAAATGCTGGATATTAATCCACATACCTTCAAACACCTTATTTTTGACAAAGAAGCAAAAAAATCAAATGAAAAAAAGCATATTTAACAAGTGGTGCTGGCATAACTGGATATCAGCATGTAGAAAAATGAAAATAGACCATATCTATCACCATGCACAAAACTCAAGTCCAAATGGATCAAAGACCTCAATATAAAGCCAGCCACACTGAACCTTACAGAAGAGAAAGTGGGAAGTACACTTGAATGCATTGGCACAGGGAACCACTTCCTAAATATAACCCCAAGAGCACAAACACTGAGAGAAACAATTAATAAATAGGACTTCCTGAAACTGAAAAGCTTCTGTAAATCAAAGGACATGGTCAACAAAACAAAAGATAGCCTACAGAATGGGAAAAGATTTTCACTAACCCCACATCAGACAGAGGTCTGGTCTCCAAAATATACAAAGAACTCAAGAAATTGGTCATCAAAAGAACAAATAATTCAATTAAAAAAAATGGAGTACAGATCTAAACAGAGAACTCTCAACAGAGGAATCTAAAATGGCTGAAAGACACTTAAGGAAAACCAGCCTACACACCACAATCCCAGAGAACTTAGACAACAATGAGGACACTAAGAGAGACTTACATAGATCTAATCTATATGGGAAGTAGAAAAAGATAAGAGCTCCTGAGTAAATTGGGAGCATGGAGACTTTGGAGGAGGGTTGAAGGGGAGAGGGGAGAGGCAGGGAGGGGAGCAGAGAAAAATGTAGAGCTCAATAAATATTAATAAAATTAAAAAATATATATATGGGTTTCAACCATTTAGATCCAATGGGTTACAAATAGTTATCATCTTTAAAGGAAACTGGGTACAAATTATTATTGATTAAGATAAAGGAAACTGCTGCTAGTTTCAAAAATTTCACATTGGTAAATGATTTTTATGTTAATGCAAATTTAAGTTATTCTTATTGTGATTTATACAGGCATATATATGTGTATGTATATATACATATACATATATATATGCTCTTGTTTGCAATGTATCTATACAGTGTTGTTCTGGACCACTGAAAGAAACCATGAGAGGAGGCAGTGATGTAGATTTGCATGCTGTCTGAAGGACAAGAGGACAAACAAGAGACTGAAATAAAATAGGCAAAGAAATTTGTCTGTGAGCAATGCGAGTTTAAAGGGAAACTATAAAAAAAAGTTGAAGATTTTACCATTTTAAGTTAATTCTGGTTGATTTTCTTCATTAATAAGGTTGGTGATTCATCACTGAAGAAGAGTTATGTTAATGTTGGGATCATGTTCTCTAAAGGTGAAAGGAGAACTGAGGTCCTAAATACAAGTTAACAATTCATCATCATATTGCAACCCTCTAAGTTATGGGGATTTATATGATTGGCCTCCTATTAAATGACAAGGTTAAAGCTCTTACCTATTCAGACTTTCACAGAGAAGTCTAAACATGTTTATTTAAAACCATCAACATCACATTTGTGGTCTGTTAAATGAAAAGTGCAGTCTACCTGCTCCTATAATGGTTAACAATAGGACAGAATGCTTATATTATGATTATATTAATTCTGGGGACTAAAAAATATACAGGCCTGAGGACATCAATACAGGTTGTAAGGATCTGAAGGCATAAAAGCTTGGATTATATGGGTCTGAGAGGATATTCTGAAAGATATACATATATATATAATTTATAAGAAATAATGGCTTGAGATGTATATAGAAATTATTACAAGATTTCTTTTCCCTTCCATAATATTATTATACTAGGATTTCAAAAGTTCAGAGTTTAACATTAATAATGATTGAGTTAATAGAGCAATGATTGCTTACTGTTTGGGTAACAGGCTCAAGATTTTAAATTTCTTTTGGTTGTCTTCTGAATATAGGCTTATATGCTGTTTAGCCCAAATCTATAGTTTTTGTTAGGGCTCGAGGATGTGTGTCTACTCCTGCTGCTTTGCAGATGCCTGTTTCCTCCTTTTTCTACAATATGGATCTCACTACAGACTAATAATGCTAATATATCTAAAAGTTTTATGTCCTTTTATAAAATGGAGATTCATACAAGCTTTGGAAAATTGAGAGAATTATAAACCTTGGATCCACTTCTCACAAGCCAAAATGATTACGGTACTTTCTCTCTCTCTCTCTCTCTCTCTCTCTCTCTCTCTCTCTCTCTCTCTCTTTCTTCTTCTTCTTCTTCTTCTTCTTCTTCTTCTTCTTCTTCTTCTTCTTCTTCTTCTTCTTCTTAATTATTGAGAACATGAGTATACAAGCTTCAAAAGAGTTCACAAATTTTAACTTCTGTGCCCAGTTTGTATCTGTCCTAACAGGTTCCCACTTGGCTGACAAGCATATCCAAGCATCAGTTGCTGATAACTACCTGCTCCAAATGACTATGAGTCCTGACCTGGCTGAAACCTGATATGGACCAGTCCAGCCATGTGACTGCTGTCTTTTTAGCTTGTCAATGAACCAGATGCTTCTAAGTTCCCTCATTGCCTTTGACTAACATTCTAGCCTTCCAGGGCCCTGAGAACAACGTCCTAAGGGCAGCAGGAAATAATTACAGAAATGAATACGTCATCCCTGTCCGCCCAACCCAACCAGAATGTTAGATAAAAAGGGAATTTCTCTGTCAGTCATCACAGGGATTGATGCCTTGAATAAACGATAATTCCTATCTGGGTGCCATTAAACTAGTCATGCTAAAATCCTAATATCAACCTCTGGAACAAACTCATCTCAAGGATTTGAGTTGATATACTATGCGGGGCAAGGAATTTTGAAAGGGCACATGGGGGTCTTAATTTAAAATATAACTTAAAAAGGGGGGAGTTAGCCGGGCGGTGGTGGCGCACGCCTTTCATTCCAGCACTTGGGAGGCAGAGGCAGGTGGGTCTCTGTGAGTTCGAGACCAGCCTGGGCTACAAGAGCTAGTTCCAGGACAGGCTCCAAAGCTACAGAGAAACCCTGTCTCGAAAAACCAAAAAGAGAAAGAAAGAAAGAAAGAAAGAAAGAAAGAAAGAAAGAAAGAAAGGAAGGAAGGAAGGAAGGAAGGAAGGAAGGAAGGAAGGAAGGAAGGAAGAAAGAACTTAAGGAAAGTCATAAACATTAAAAATGAAAATATTAAAAAGGGGGGAGTTAGGGTTATACCCACAGTCACCATATATGGGTTTTATTTTAAAATTTCAAATTTTTAAATGGAATATCTGTGAGCAATCTGCCATGAATTGATTTTGGCATGAAAGCACCACCACATAATTTACTCAGGTCTAATGGCTTATGAAAGGGTCCTGACACTGTTTTGTTATGGGGAGAGGGCATGTTTGTATTTTTTCACAGGATGAAATTGAAGCACAATTGGTACAGTGTGTGGAACAGAAAGATGCTGATCCTGATATTGCCGATGATAATCCAGAAAAGCCAGAGTGAGACCGGTTTTGCCTATGATCCTGATCCACCCATTTTATATCCTGCTGTTTGGGAGTGAAAGGAGATTGCAGTCACAGTCAAAGATACACATCTTTTAGAATGACCCGCCACACAAGAGTTTCTGATTACTTGAAAATTTTCTCATGTTGGGTATGGTAAAGGAATTCCTGTGTGTTTTGCAAAGAATATTGCTTTGGAGGGATGTCTTGGAATACTTCCAAATCTAATAATGGGACATGATAAACAATGTACTTATTTTACAAAGTTATTGCTTCCTCAAGGTAATTGGGTAAATGATACTTCACCCCCGCTATGATTTCCTCCATGCACGAAGGAACTGAAAAGAGTCTAATAGAACTTGGTGGTGAAGACGATGCACTGGTATTATCCCATTAAAGTATAACATCATAGGAGCATCACAGTACATTCTTGTCTGGTCTGGAAGTCAAGAAGATTATAATGACTCTCATCCTTTGTCTACAGCAGAATTTTGGGACCAAGGACTATCTGCTGGAATTTGGTAATCCAGTACAAAATTTCCCCAGACTTATGTTTGGAAACTTGCTGCTGCCATGGGAAAAGTGGCAGGACAATCCAGTTCTTCAAAACCTGTTTGCCCCCGAAAGGAACTGTGTTGGCTTGTGTCAAAATGCCTTATGTTCTTTTAGTGGGAGGGATAAAAATCTCCACAAATGGTATTGTGTTTAATGCATCAATCATGTCCTGATTGTATTTTGACTAATTGTATTTCTCAAGTAGATGATCATACCCATGTATTAGTGTTGAAACAACCTTCTTTTGAAAAGTTGCCTGTGTATGTAAATTACCCATGGTTTGATAACAAAAGGTTACAAGTGACTAAAGAAATCAAGAAAGCTTTAGGTAGACAGAAACGTGTTGCTGGATTAGCTGTAGCAGGATTTTCAGCTCTTGTTGTTATGCTGACTACTACTGCAGTTGCTTCAGTGGCTTTGTCTTGGTCTATTCAAAATGCAGGGTTTGTTAACTATCTAAGAATGTTTCTATGACATTGGAGACAAAAGAAGACATAGATGTAAAAATGGAACATAAATCTAACGCCTTGTATGATGTGGTACAATCTTTAGGGGATGATCTCCAAAGCTTAAAACCAGAGTTCAGTTGAAATGTCATGCTACTATGAACAGATTTGTGTTATATCTTTTGTGTATAATGAAAATGATATCAGTTAGGAGATAGTTAAAGCACATCTATAGGGAATCTGGCATGATTCTAATGAGTCCTTACATTTGGCTAAATTACATCAAGAAATATTGGATTTGGAAAAGGCTAAAATGGATTTTGATGCACCAAAAGCAGTTGAAGATATTCTGGAACAGTTTGAAAAGGCTGTTCCATCCTGGTCAGCATTTCCCTCACGTCCTAGTAGTACTGCAGTTATTGAAGCTTATGTTCTTTTGGGCATAATTTGTTTACCTATAGTTCTCAAGCTGATTATGAACTAACTGTGGAAAGTGGGCTCGGAACTTCACGGAGTAAAACTCTGCACACTTTCCTAAAAACTTGACACCAAAGACTTGCAGTGAGAGATGAGTAATTTTTCTTTGCCTCTTTCAGACCTAAGACAGGAGATGGATCTCTAGGATCCATTTTCCCATGATGGGTAAGACCAGAGTGTGGTAAGGAACCCCCAAGGCAAATGCAGTCTTCTAAGGGACTCTGAGAGAGCCTTAAAATATAATTTAAAGGAGGGAATGTGTGGAAGCCCACGTGTGACTCAGTTTCCATCTGGAGTCATTTCTGACTTAAAGAAGTCATTTGAGTTCAAGCTTGCCTGCTCTGCTTTTTCCTATAACCTTGAGGGCTGTGAGAGACTTCTGATTTAGCCTGTGAGAAAAGAACACTCTATCTAGTAGACAGTATACTGCCGATGACAAACCTCAGGAACATCAAGATAGAAAGTAAGGCTGCTTCTGAACAGCAAGCACATATTGGAGAGGAGGCTTCTCACTCAGGGATAGGAATGGTCTTGTGGTTAGATACTGACTGACCATCTGGGCTGAGCTTTGTTCTGCTTTTGTATATAAGCAAGTTCTGAAATAAACTCTAGGACATTTGGCTGCTTCAGCATGACCAGACAGACCTCCCGATTCTATCCTGTCTTCTGTTTCTTTCATCTGACTTTTCTTTGACCTTGAGGATCCCCTATCCAGGAACCCTAGCTGACTTTGTGGGCGTGGGCTCCTACAAAGACCCCCCCTGAAAAATCTCCAATGGGAACATATGACCCAGATGATCTAATGTTTCAGAGCACCTCTGTTGCAGTTTCTTCTGAGTTCTACATACAGAACAGCCTCAAGACTGCTAACTGAGATAGATGATCAAGTCTCACAGAATACTTACATCAGGACTTGGCCATATTCCTAAATTTTCTTTGGGTACCCATAAGATTATCAGTGGCCCCAAATCAGCAGGACGTATCCTAGAAAACTATGCCCACATTCCAAAAAAAATGGATTATGGATACTTGTCTTTGTTTAGAGTGCTGGTTACAAGTTTTTATGAATAATGGTCAGGAAAAAAGCTAAACAAAGGAGATTAGATTCAGAGTTCTTGTTTTGAAAAGAAAAAGGGGGAAATGCTGTGGGATAATACTCTGATACACTGTAAAAATTTGTCACTCGTATTGGTTTAATAAAACACTGATTGACCAGTAGCCAGGCATGAAGGATGGGGGGGTGAGCAGACTAGGAGAATTCTGGGAAAAGGAAAGGCAGAGACACAGTCACCAGCCAGATGCAGAGGAAGCAAGATGAGAATGCCTCACTGATAAAAGGTACTAAGCCTTATGGCTAAACATAGACAAGAATTATGGGTTAATTTAAGTTGTAAGAGCTAGTTAATAATAAGCCTGAGCCAATAGGCCAAACAGTATGTAATTAATATAAGCCTCTGTATGTTTATTTGGGATAAATGCTGCACGACCAGGTTGTGGACCAAGCGGGATAGAAACTTTCATGTACAAACCTCTGAGTCCATTAATTTTGCCCTTCAAAGTTATAAGAGCCACCAGCTACAAGTATTCTTTGACCAGCCCCAAAAATATACTATTGTTTTGACAGTCAATCAGAATACTGAAGTAGAGGAAGATGAGATACCTTGACCACCTGGGCTACTCCCATACTGGGCATCTCTCTGACTTCCCAGGATGAGCATCTTCCATGAAGAAGAAGGTATTCTTGAAGCAGACACTGTAGGAAGCAACAATCTAGACTATGAGGTCACTCTGTACTTATTATCCCTTCCATAAAAGGGAAATGAGAGTGTAGGACCTTCATCAGAGGGTATAGTTGACACTTTCCCACAACTATAGCAGCAAGGTTCGGTGACCTTCCACATGAGAGGAGCTGTTTCTCCTGCGCAGGGGGAAGCTTGTGGATTTACTACCCAAAGATGTGTTCTCATTCTGGGACAGCAGCAACTCCCTAGTCCCAAACTTTCTTATCTTTTCTTCAAGTCATGGCAGGAAAATAATGAGAAGCCAAATAAATAAGAAAGAGAAGAAAAAGCCATGTATAGCTTTAATCCCAGAATTTAGGGGCCAGAGACAGGTAGATCTCTGTGAGTTCGAAAAACCAAAAAAAAAAGAGGAGAATGGAACTGAGATTTGGGATTAAAAGCAAAACTGCCAGGCTGTTCTACAAATGCAGTTCAGATACTTGGCACCCATCCTCCCACAGGCAGACACCAAGGCAGAGTGCTGGAAGGGGTGGGGAGAACAGGACACTGCAGTGCAAAACCATGGGTCAGATAGGTCTACAAGCATAGCTAGCCCCAGCTGAAGGAAAATCCACAGCCAATTCCCCTTAAAGTCCAAGCCCTAGAAGTCAGCTACTTGTACAACTCCTAGAGATTGTGGAAGAAAAAAAACGGCTGACCCTGGCCCCAGACAGCCTGTAGATGCAAAAACAAAACAGACACACAAGCAAAAACAAACAGGCAACAGACCAACCCCTGCTCCTGATGTTCTAAAACCAACTTATTTAGGAAACAGCTTTCTTCTCTTCTGCCCCAAACAAAACCTGGCCCTTCTCCTCCTTCCTTAGCTATACCACACACACTAACACACACACGTGCATGCATACTGTGTATTTTGCACTCTCTCAAATCCTGTTACAAAGTCTGTTCTTGTTGTAGAGGTCAGTTTGAATTTTCATTTTTTATTTCCTCCTACAAACTTAATTGCTTACACCCACAGTCCTGTGACACATCCCTTTAAGACACAGATTCAAGTTCAGTTCAGTCAATTACTGGGACACAGAGCAAATCTAGAGACTACTGCTTCATAGGACAGCAAAGGAGACCATTCCTGCAGAAGAGAGCAGAAGTTGGCCTGATTCCTTGCCATCTTCTTTCTGGATTTCACCTGTTGCCTCCCAACCATCACTCCCCAGTGACATGCAAACTTTCTCTCTGTACAGAGACCCATGTGGGGTTCCTCAGTCCACAGTGATAAACAGACCCTCAGCCTGTACAGGCCCCCATGAGGGAACTCCCCAGCAGGAAGCCAGGAAGAGTTGCCCCCAAAGTCTCCAGAGCAATTGCTAGCAGGCTGATCCTAGGCACCCAGTGTCACCCTTGGACAGACAGTGATGGACTATACTTCTGGAAAGATGGGGTAGAGAGAGAAGGCAAAGCACAAGTGGAGAGCAAGGGGACAGGCCACGGTGGGGTACTGAGGTATGGTGGAGTAGGGGAACAATCTCCTGAAAACCAGGCCATGATAAGCCCAGCTTACTGTCTACAAACCTCAACTCAGAGACCAAGAGAAGAGAGCAAGCACTCAAGAACCAGCAGAGTTCAGAAAGCCTGAGTCACCAGCAGGGTGAGGAATAGAAGCAAAGACGCAAATGCTGAATAAAATACACCAGTCCCAGCGGGGTCCTGGCTCAATGGAAAGATCCATAAACTATGGATCTGCTCTGTGGCGAGATGTGAGTATGACCTTCTATGATGTTATGTACTGTGAATTTTGTTATGGAGATTAACAGCATTCAGATTCCCTGGGAAGACACTGTCATCTTCAGAAGACACAGATAAAGGTATATCCAAGAGGGAATCGTGCTGAGGGCCACTTTCAAACAGCTGGAGAACAAGAAGAGTACATACTCAGACAAAGAAAGCAAAGATGGCTGCCTTAGTTAGGGTTTCTATTGCTGTGAAGAGACACCATGACCACGGCAACTCTTATAAAGGAAAACATTTCATTGGGATGGCCTACAACAGTTTCAGAGGTTCAGTCCTTGTCATCATGGTGGGACACATGACATGGTGCTGGAGACGTAGCTAAGAGTCCTACATCTTGCAGGCAACATGAAGTGGCCTGAGACACTGGCTGTATGTTGAGGATATATGAGACCTCAAAACCCGCCTCCACAATGACACACTTCCTCCAACAAGGTCACACCTACTCCAGCAAAGCCACACCTCCTTATAGTATCATTCCCTTTGGGGGTCATTCTCTTTCAAACCAACACAATGCCCAAGCTTAACTTAGATGGGATCTCCAGCCCTGCTTCTGCCTTTCCTGGGAGTCTGGTGTCCCTCCTAGGGAAAGGCTGGAGAAAGAGCTGGCACTTCTTAAACTCTGATTCTCCTGCACTCATAGACCAGTGCCAGTCTCACCAGTGTGGAGAGTGGGATACGAACTGCACTGTGAATTACAGGGAGGGCTTCCAGGCCATCTCCACCATAGCGGGAGACGTCTGAGACATCTCCACTCCCAGCAGCTACCCTGAACACTTGCTGCCCCGCCTCTCTCTATCCCACAGTGAAGCACAGCAGGGTCAGCATTCCCCCTGGGCAGCTCAGGACAACCTGAGTGCTTACCAAAGGCAGAAGGCTGAAAGCACTTGATAGCTCAGGCCAGGGATTGGGGACAGCCTCTTCCCCTCTGAGACCATGGTAGATAGGCACACGGGCCAAAGAACATGGACAAAGAAAGGAGGCCAAAGGTCAGAGAAGCCCCTCTAAATGACAACAGGACAGGAGAGCCATGCCTAAAGTGGGCAGTCATCCTGGAAAAGGTGTCAGAGCTCTAGCCTCATTCAACTCTAGTTCTACTGTGTTGGAATAAGGACAGATAGGGCAGAATCTCTGTGCTAGTGCTCCCTGTTCTATTGCTGTGCAGAGACACCATGACCACAGCAACTCTTAGAAAGGAAAGCATTTACTTGGAGGCTTGCTTACAGTTTCAGAGTGAGTCCATTATCATCATGGTGGGGACATGGCAGGAGCAAGGTGACATTCATGGCACTGCAGCTGTAGATAAGAGTTACATCCTTATTGGCAGGCAGAGAGAGAGAGAGAGAAAGAGAGACTGGGCCAGCTGTAAGCTTTTGAAACGTCCAAGCCCACCCCTAGCAACAAACTTCCTCCAATAAAGTCACATCTAGTCCAGCAAGGCCACACCTCCTAATCCTTCTCAAATAGTATCACTCCCTGATGACTAAGCACTCGATTGCATAAGCCTATGAAGGTCATTCTTCTTCAAACTACCATGCCATGATGATTCTGATATGGCTTTATAAGAAGAACCAAATGCCTAGAATGTCTGTGATAGTCTCTCAGAGGATGAAGCATTCCCCAGATCAGGGCTGCGTCTTCAGTGCCTTGGCACCAACCTGGTCCTCAGTGAGTGATCAGAAATTACCCAATGGCCAAGGATGGATTTCAGATGATAGGGGTGCAGGTACCTGATAAATATTCACTGTAGTGAGGAGTAGTTGTACCAAGTAGGTACCTCATAAATATTCACTGTATTGGAGGTGGTTGACTGATGGCTCCAGGGCTCCCCCAGCCCAGATCCTAGATGTACAATTGATCTATGCAGTATAGATCCCCCAAGGAGCCTCACTGGATCCTGCTGCTGGTTCTGAGTCACAGACTCCAAGGCTGAGAGAGAGGAAAAATTGGCCTAGGACTGGAGGACACAGAGATGTCCCTCTTCGGCTGCTACATGAGTTCACAAAACTTGGAAACTGGGCATCATCAGCTGAACCAGCCTGTGGGCCATGGCCTCCATCAGCTAGTCTCTGGAGAGCCCCTTTATCAGCCCTTCCCACCATGTAAGGTACTCCTACGGCAGCCTCACCCAGTGTTCAGATTCTCCTAACGAGAGCTGTCCGTTCCCAGGCGTTGACAATGCTGTTGAGAAAGAATAGGAAATGGCACTTGGTAATTGAGCCTCTTGGGGCCTTGGTTCTGAATTCTTTTCTTCACAGGCTGATTCTGCTCCTGTTAGAAGTTGAGGAAACCTCTTCTGTCATTCATAAGGCCAACACCCACATCTCTTGAGGTCCACACTTCAGTCCAGATGACGCCATTAGCACAACACCCCCAAGCCTTTCAATTCACATTGTTAGAAAAGCAACATGAAAAGAAAAAAGAAGTTCAAGCACAAGGTGTGTATGAAACCATGGCGACAGGCAGGTCAGAGCCTGGGAAAGCAACAACATGATGCAGCTGCAGAGCAGCACAAAAGCAGCCTGTCTCAGAGCCAAGCATCTCTAGTGCAGGAGCATCCTGGACCAGGAACCTGCTGAGCCAAGTGGGGCTGGACTCTGGATGCTCCAGGAGAAGCCCACTGCATCTGGCTATAACTTCAGAGAAAGCTGGAGGCAAAGGGACATGGGTAAATGACTGAACAAGGGCACATGTACTTTTCCTATAATGCTTGGTGGAAATCAACTTATAAAGTAAATTCAGTCAAACTGGGCATGGTGGTTTAGGTTTTTAGTCCCTGGGAGACAGAGGTCAGAGGATCATGAGTTTGAGGCTATACTGGGCTACATAACAAGATCCTGACTCAAAAATGTACAAAGAAAGGGTGAAACTTAGCATCCAAGTCAATGGTAAACGTGACAGCTCCTTGCAGTGATGAAGCATAAGAAGCTTCCACTTCCTGTCAGATAGGAGTCAATGACACCATTTGTCCCGCTGACTATGGCTAAATCCTCAGCCCAGCTGACAGAGCAGCAGCCTGGTAAATGTAGGAGCCCTGGAATTGATGGCAGAGATAAAACAGGAAGTAGGCCGCACAGCAGCAAGTGTCCTACCTTACTTCCTCCTGTCTCCTAAATTATGCTCAGGGTGGCCCAAACCCCCAGGCTATACAGCAGGTTCCACCAATAGACACTCACAGCCTGATACCAGATGGCCAGGGCTGCCAGTCCTCTGCCATCATGCCCCAGGTGGAAAAGTCAATCCCCAGAGGTGGCATAGGCCAGAGTCCCCCCACTGTCTGAGGTACATCCAACTGAGAGCATATTCAGTATCACAAAGAGGTGGAAATTATGGCTTTCTGGCCAGAGACCAGGTGGAGGGGCCTGAGAGAAAGTGCTATATCTCAAGAAAATGAAATAGGTCAGCATAAATCTAGCGAAATAAATAAAAGATCTATACGCCAAGAACTATAAAATTCTTGTGAAAGAAATCAAAGGAGACCTAAATAAATGGAAAGAACACCACAGCCATGGCTTGGAACACCAAATTTAGTTAAGATGCCAACTTTCCCTAAAGTGACCTGTAAATTTAACACAATCCCAAATAAATTTCCAACGCTGCTTCCTGTATTTGTGCAGATTTTCAGGCATACTGATGCCACACTAAAATATGTATTATGGCAAGGCAAAATATTTTTGAACAAGAAAACAAAGTTGGCAGATATGTGTTGCCAGATTCTGATTTACCACAAAGTCATAAGGATTAAGATGACATCGCGTTGTGAAAGACACAGATCAACCCAGAAACAGACCAGCACAGAGATGGCCAACTATTCTATGACAAAAGTACAAAGCTGATACAGTGGAAAAGGACAATCTTCTCAGTAGATATTTCTGAAACAATTAGACTATGCACACATAAGGAAAAATATGGGACCCAATCTACTTTACACTTTATACAAAACCAAGGGCAGGAAAGACTGCTCAGCAGGTAAAGGTACCTATTGCCAAGACTGAGAATCTGAGCTCAACCCCCATGCATGCACACACACACATACACGCTAATTAAATACAAAAATAAATAAATAAACCAAATAATCCGTGCATACGCTTAAATTAGAAACTATAAAACTTTGAAAAGAACACAGGAGAAAAACTGGTTAGAAACAAGCCAAGCTAAGGCCAGGCATCCAAAAGAAAGAATAAGCCTCCATGTGTTTTATTTGGGAGCTGGGTGACAGGCCCCCCCAGAAGAGTAAAGAGGAAAATAAAAACCAACAACATAAAATAACAAAATAATAATTTAAAGACACATAAGAGGATAAAAAGACAAGTAACAGACTTCAAGGAAATGTTTCCACATAGCACATCTGATACAAGCACATCTTGTATCCAGAATATATATATATATTCTGATATTTTATGATATATATATATCATAAAAAAATCTACCCACTGCCAACTGGTGGTGGTGCATCATGCCTTTAATCCCAGCACTGGGGAGGCAGAGGCAGGCAGATATCTGAGTTCAAGACCAGCCTGGTCTACAGAGTGAGTTCCAGGATATCCAAGACTACACAGAGAAACCCTGTCTCAAAAAGAAAGGAAGGAAGGAAGGAGGGAAGGAGGGAGAGAGGGAGTGAGGGAGGAAGGGAGGGAGGGAGGAAAGGAGGGAAGGAGGGAAGGAGGGAAGGAAGAAATCCAGCCATCTAACTATCTAGTGTCTTTTCTCTGGGGTATGTGTTTGTGTGTGTTAAGCATTTGCTAGTGTAAGTGTATAAATATACAGGTGTGTGTAGAGGTCAAGTAGATGGTGTATGTCTTTTCTCAATAACTCTCCACCTTTATGTTTTGAGACAGGGTCTCTTACTGAGCCTGAAGCTCACTGACTTGGCTAAGCTGTCCAAAGAGTTTTGGGGAGTCTGCCGGCCTTCTCACCTCTTAAGTGTTGGGGTAACAGGCTGGGTTACACGCCACCATACTTAATCTTTTACATAGATTCTGGGGACCCAAACTTGGGCCCTCATGCTTACGCGGCACGCACTTTACCCATTGAGCCATCTCCCCAGACCACCACCACCTTCTCTTTAATGACAAAGGAATCCCATAGACACTTTCCCAGAGACGATGCACAGACAGCCCCACAAATGCATGGCTGACCCTGCTCTTTCCCTGGAACCTGCTGAGCCATATAGGCAGTGCCCACCATGGGGCCACTTCTTGTGTTGGGGTCCCAGTGTTTCTCATATCTGTCCCTGTTGAGAAACCCTTACCAGCTGCCATGAGGGACAGAGTCACAGTGAGTCAGGTTCATGGAACCGAACCAAGCACAACTTAGCATGCTCTTCAGAGTTCACCACAGCGCTTCCCACCTTGCCTTTTCTCTGTGGGTTATGAGCTTTGGTAACGTGAGTTAGCAGGAAGGCCAGGGTTATAAAAGGTAGCTCGTCTGCTGAAGGACACAGGCTGTCTGAAGCTGTCCCTCTCGCTGTCATGCACTGGCCTTCCTGAGCTCACACTTAGGAAAGGTATCCTGGTAACAGCTCCGGGACACTCCTGTTCAATGTGCTCCTCCCCACTGCCACCATCAGCTGTCACAGAGAGGCACTGCAGCAGGCTTGGGGACCTCAGGCATAATGTGCGTTTGTTTGGGTTCTCTGTTCTCCACGAAGCCACCTGAGGGGGAGAAATCAGGATCTGGTCAACCTTTTCTGCACTGGGTATTCAGTAAACTGCCATCATCTCTGCCCAGACCATGGGCAACCTGTACACACACACACACACACACACACACGCACGCACGCACGCACGCACGCACGCACGCACGCACACACAGACGCACACACACTATGCTGCAGCAGGGGCTAACCCTCTTGCTAAGAGAAGTTACTACTTCTCCAGTCCTGACCTTCTCTCACCTCTTCAGACCTGACATCTGCTCCTTGGCAAAGCCTTCACCTGGGTGCATGCAAACAGCAGTGGAGTTGTCATCGTGAAGGTAGACATGGTTGGCTTGTGGTCTCACAAGAACAGTAGGTGCTGGCCTGAGCTGAGCGCCTTAGCTCTTGACACACTCACAAACTAGGAGCCCGCGAGGAGAGGACAGAGCCTGGAGGGGCAACATGTTTTCCGTTGTGCTGTCCCTTTCACAATGGTACAGTCCTATGGACACTCCACATCCTGGGTGTTTAATATTCCCCTGGCTGTGAATTGAGCATATGCTTAGCCTGGGGTGGCATCTGGACGCATGCTGGCATAGGCGCTCTACTCTGTGTGGCCCCTGAGGCTCACCCAGCTATTTGCAAAATTGATATTGGCTAGGACGCATCAGCCAATCAGGATCGTCAGGCAGCTCCCTCTAAGACCAAAGCCCAATAACCTTGACTATGACCTCTGTGCTGGGAGGTCTCCACTGCCCCTCTGTTCCTGGGGCACACCTGCACCCTTGTGAGCCAGAGAGCAACAGAAAATAACGGCTGCGGGTCTGGGTGATTTGTTACACAGCAGCTGCTCCTGCACCACGGCCTGCAAGGCCTGAGGTGCAGTGCTTTGGATGAGAGACTAGAGAAGTCATCTTAGCAAGGTTTTGTTCTCTTGTGCCAAACTGCCTGGGCTTTCCCAACATAAGCCAGCTGCTGCAAAGCTCCCTTCCTTCCTACTGCAAAAGAGGAGAGGCCAGCAGAGGCCAGCAGAGGCCAGCTAAGGCTGGCAGAGGTCAGCAGGAGAAGCCGCCGAACCTCACAGCCTGGCTAGGCCAGGCAGGCGAGTGGTCCTGTTGCACTCTTGAGTCAGTTCCCAGGCTGCTGGTGACAACACAGCATCCTCAGTGGGTTTCCTGGGATTCTCACTCCCATTTTTCCCTCCTTCCCCGTGGCAGCCTTAGGCAGTTTCATATCGACAAGCTAAGTCTGTTCTGAAAGTTAGGCCTTAATTCAGCGTGGGGAAGGGAACTCTCGAAGCATTTAACACAGCAGCTTCAGCTGGCGCTCCATTTAGAGGACGCTTATTGTAATAACATGGAGATGTTTCTTCAAGGGTGTTTGACAGGCAATCTCTAGAGGCCATCTTCCCACATCAGTTTTTTTTCCCCCGCCTAGAAAAAAAGATACATGGTAGTTATGTCTTTACTGTAGCAGAGGAAGATTTACTTTCTTAATAATCGAGACCCTGATGCAGCTAGGCCTTGCAGCATGCTGCAGTTAACGTTTGCATTTGTGATGCTGTTCCATCGTGAGGGTTTAATTGACAACTTGAGATTTGCCATTGCACAGCCATGAAACATCTGGGAAGCTTGAGAGACACGTGTTTTTACAGCCTTAAGGCTACTCGCAATTTGATAAGCATAATAAGATATGGATGATCTAAATGCTTAAGCATTTAATTACTAGGAAATGGAAGATGTTTTGTTTTGTGTTGTGTAGCTTATCCTTTCATAAGTTTTCATTTAAGCATCTGGGAACAGAAGCCAACTTTCTGTCTTTGCCTGGTTCCGTTGTCACCCTCTCCTTAAAAAGCAGTGCACAGCACACTCCAGGAAAACAGGATTCTGCCCTATGCTCCCAAAGCCTTGAACAAAATCTCCTGAGGCCTGTGGCAGCCTCCACTTCACCATGGCCCTGAGAGCATCCATGTCGGAAATAGGGAGCTTCTCTTTGCCTCCTTAAACCCCAGAGCGGTAATGGTATGGCATGGGCAGTCAAAGGCCTCCGCATGGTGGAAACAAGGCTGCAGCCCAGAGTAATAGCCAATCTTCTCCCCCATCAACCACTAGCCTTGGCTTTACTCTTGACTTTTAAAAATTCAGGATATAAAAATCCAATGGCAATGTAAGTTTTTTAATGTCTTTATATCTACATCCACAGATGTATCATTTGGCGAAAGTGCACCTGTGTGTCTACAACACAATACAGATGTTAAGCTGCCTTTCCCTTCCCTACTGTCTTACAGGCCCACTTCTCCTTCCTATGGCCACTCCCTCCATCCCTTTCTGGCCTCTCACCTCCCCCAGGGAGCCCTTGGTAGAAGCGGCATATAAATTTGTCACAGTCCTTCCAACATGAGTGCCTGACTATTCGGGCAAATGCACATTTAGAGGGGCTTCTTCCTTGTTAATTCTAGGAAACATGAGCCTGGCCAGCACATTTTTCTGAGACTTACTTTTCTCTCCTAATAGCCCATGTGGCATTCCATTTTTAGTTAGGGAATCTCTTTGCCAAACTCTGCCCAGGACCCAGGGACAGGCACCGGCTGCACGCACAGGTTTTCATTCTAGAATGCAGATTCCCAGAAGGGTTACCTACATCCGCGTGTGCGCTGTTAATGTTGACAAGTGTTATAAGCTAGAGCAACATTACAAAGTGACTCCAACCCGTCAGGCCAACACATGAACCCCGCCACCGTCAGATATGGCAACAGCCACCCCAGCCACCTCCAGTACCATCCTTGGCTCTTGACAGGGCAGGAATGAACTCTGGCCCAAATGTCCAAGCACCACATTTCTCCTTTATCCCAGAATCTGAGACTTGTGAGCCTCACCAAACCCCCAAGAAGCTTCCAGCTCTGACCACTGTAGTCTGCTGATGGTTCGACAGATTGCCACTGTCCACTTGGAGCTGGTACCTCTGCATGTCCCCTGTGACCTCCACACTGGGCCTCCCTCCCAGGCAAGCCTGTTCTGGGACTTGCATAGATGACACTTGCTACCTGGTGTTTTCCCAGGTGGAAGGAAAAGAATGGTCCCAGAACCTCACTGGCTGCTACTCTACCAACCTGCTTGTCAGGTGACACTCTGGGCCAACACGGGGCAGTGAGAACCGCTGAGTGAGCAATCCAGGCTCAAAGAGGCTTGTGATGGCCCATGAAGGAGGGCAAGGGCTGTCGGTCAGAGCAGGCTGAAGGGAGAGAGGAAAGAAGAGAGGTGGCCCAGCTATGACAGTCTGACCTCCAAGTACAACTACCCCGGCACACAGGGATATCACAGAATGGCTGTTTCTGCTATTGCCTACCCCTGAACAGCAGGGAAGGCAGCCACGAGTTCTCCTGACACAACCACTTCAGACTTGTGACCCCAACACCACCCCACCACCCTGATCCATTCCAGGGAAGGTTTTCCATGCATGACCCTGAACCCTGCACTTATATTTAAATGTGGTTATTTTCTCCCCCAGTGAAGTCAACAGGAGCAAGCATGGGCTGCTGGGGGAAGTCCCCACAGAGCCCAACATAGGGAGCAGGTAATGACCCCCCGACACTGGTGTGGCTTCTGATGACTCACAGGGATACTGAATCTCACAAGCACAAACCTTGGGAAGACACTCAGCAACGTGGGGTCACCAGAGCTCATGATTCAGGCTGCCAGAGGAGAGCCTGGTCCTCATCTAAACCCTATGGGTCCTGACGCCAGATACTTGCTCAACATCAGTTCAGAGCACAGGTGGAGAAACAGCTGCTGAGATGTCACCCAGCCAGATCTCAGTGCATATGGATGCTTCCAAGCCACACACAGGCCAGATGAAGTATCTAGCCTCTACTCCAGCACAGCAAGAGGCCCTGAGGCTTCTTCTTCTGTGCCCTGAATACACTGCCCGGCACAGGCAGAAAGAGAAGGCATGTGTCACCAAAACCTCTGGATTTTATGACAAGTGAACTTGGTAATTCACCCCACACTTGGGACAGCACAGAGCTCCTGGCAGGCTGTGGAAGGGCATCACACCCGCAGGCCTCCTGCCACTGTCCAGCCCCATGTAGCGCTCAGACAAGCCCACCATTATCCTGTCACCAAAGAGTCGTGTTGACTCCTCTTCTTGGGTAAAAGACGATGTTGTCTGGTTTTAAAATATTTGACACTGGAAGGTGTAAAATGGCGTCCGCCTCCATCAGAAACCATGTTCTCCTTGGGGCCCCTGTGCACCTCAGAAAAAAACAGAACAAGGAACTTGAGAAATGACTTACTCATTAAGAACACTTGTTTCTCTTGTAGAGGATCCAGACTCAGTTTCCAGCACCCACACAGTGGCTCACAACAAGCACAGACAAGAGCAGGGGACCCCCCCCCACAGTCAGAGCGAGACCAAAGGACAAGCATATAAAACTTCCACAGAGTCAACACCCAGGGACAGTGATCCCAAGCACACCCAACTACCTTGGCTCCTCTCTCTTCCCAACCCTGCTCTGGCCAGTCCCATGCTGGCCAGAAACCTCAAGCATTCCTTGCCGCTTCCTAGGAACTAGTGTTGGAGACATAGTCTCAAGAGGTCAGTGCCTCTCTTGGGAAGCAGGGCTGTAAGTCAAGGACTTTCAAAATATATATACTAAAGGGGTCAAGAGTCAGGCATGGAGGTACAGGCCTGTAACCCCAGCACTAGGGAGGCTGAGGCAGCAATATCTTGAGTTTGTGATCAGCCTGAGCTACATATCAAAACCATGTCTAAAATAAACTTTGAAGATAATAATAAATAAAACAAAAAAATAAATACAGGGATTTGGACAGATCTGTTTCTCTGCTACCTTCCTTCAGAAGTAGGACACACTCTGGAAACCTGGATGCTACCCTGACTTCCAGCACGAGACAACCTAGTGAAAAATCATGGACAGAGGGAGACTGTCTTGTTGGGCCCCGGAGCTGGGATGAGCTGGACATCCCAGCTACTTCTTCTCAGGCTCTAAGGACACCAGGGGATGTCACAGCCAGCTTCTTCCAGCAGGGCCTGTCCTGGGCAGGAACAATAGTACCTCTTGAAGCTGGATGCTACATTTTTCTATGCATCTGGGTACAGCAAGCTGCCTTTGCCTTCCTTCCCCATCTGGCACCTGGAGGTGTGGCAGGCTCAGGGGATGTTTTGGAAGACAGGCCTATTTACCACAGAAAGCACAGCCGGGCTTTCAGACATGCACGCTGCACACAAATGCTCAAACCACAGGGGAGGATCAATTAGGAACGTGTCTTGTACCTGAGAAAATGAGGGGGTGGAGGGAGCTGTCACTCTTGTTTTAGAAAGAAGGATGCCTAGAGGAGAATCATGGTGAATGCCACCCATGTTGGGGACATGAAGGGGAGAGGGTAAAGCTTGGTGGTCACCTTCCTCCGTACTGTGAGGTCAGATGTCTCTAGGTATACTCCCAAGAAGTATGCTGTGACAGACACGGGGATTTTCTGACCACACTCAGAACCCAAGTGTCTGCATAAATTGCTCATGTAGATGCAGTGGTCTCCATTAGGTCTGGAGAGACAGCTCAGTCGGTACAGCGCTTTCCATGCAAGTGGGAGACCGGTGTTCAATACTCAGAACCCACATAAAAAGCCACATGCTACTGCATGCCTGCAATTCCAGCACTGGAGAGGCCAAGGAAGGGGGGAACCCCAGGGCCTCCTAGTCAGTAAATTTAGCCATTCTGATGAGTTGCAGGTTCAGGGAGAGACCTGTCTCAAAGTAGAGAACAATCGAAGAGGATACCTAATGTCAACTTCTGGCCTCCACATGCCTGCATGCATAAACATGCACTCACACACACGTGTGTATACACACACACACACCATGCATGCACATGTACACAAACACAATAGCTCTAGACATTCCAAGACGGCCTCAGGATTTGGACTATGCTCTGCAAGAGCGCCTGGAGAAGCAGCTCCTCCTGTCCTTGCTCTGCCCATCTTGGTGCCACCAGGGAGACAGCCACCTTAGCCAGCCCCAGCGGAGAACCAAGAACATATCTTGCTGGGAAGGATGCCCAGGTTCTGGGTCAGGCAGCTTTGGCCATGGATAGCTTCAGCACCGTCATTTCAGGGCCAGGCCAATCCAATCTCCCACTTCACAAGTTACTCTTTCTCTCACACAGGCTTCAAATCTAGGGATCTCCCCGGGAACCTTGCACCAGCACTCTGGACTGTTTCACAGGGCTTTTTTTTTTCAATTATTATTCTACTGTGTGACCAAAAGCAAGGTGGGGAGAAAAGGGTTTATTTCATTATAGCTTACAGTTCATCATGAAGGGAAGTCAGGGCAGAAACTCAAGGCAGGGATTGGAAGGCAAGAGCTGAAGCTGAGGCCAAGGAGCAGTGCTGATTACTGACTTGCTCTCCATGGTTTCCTTCACTTGGTTTTTAATACAACTCAGGGCCACCTTCCAAGGAATTATCACTTCCCACAGTGGGACTGGCCCTCCCACATCAAACCTCAATCAAGAAAATGGCCCATAAACTTACCTAAAGGCCAGTCTGATGGAGACATGTCCTCACTTAAGGTTCCCTCTTCCCAGATGACTCTAGCTTGTAACAAAAACATGACCAACACAGCTCTCCATGTCTCTAACACAAGACAGCCTGACCCGAGTGGAAACCACAGATGACTGGCCAGTCTCAAGCTAGCCACCCTCTACCATACACCCCCACTCTGCCTGTGACCAACAAGCCCCTGGCATGGCTGCTGCCCCCAGCAGAAGGAGTATGAAAGTCTGCCTGGGAAGAAGTGGGCTTGCAGCCTCCACGCACCTCCCGCTCAAGCCATAGGTAAGTCAGCCTCTGAGAGCAAGTGGAAACAGTTCCACCTTCCAACCTCAGGCGACTGTCCGCCTAGGGCGTTTGGTCTAACCTGATCACATGTGCCTCCCTAAGACAGATGCTCTTGAGAAGCAGCAGGTGTCAGGACAAGCTGGAGGACCATGGAGCATCTGCCACTCATCCACTGCTCCTCGGGAGCCCTTGTCTGACGGACTGCCCACTGATGAGCCCCCAAAAGTCAGGCAACAGTAAATGAAAATAAGCACAGGCCCCTTGTGCCCATCCCTTTAAGGCAGCAGTGGCAGAGCCAGCAAACGGCATAGAGCAGAGCTGGGGAGGAGGGCTTTCCTCTGCAGACACCCACTCTCACGGCCCTTCCCTTATCAATGGGTGATGCTGGTCTAGCATTCCACACCTGGACAAACTCCAGCTGTGACAGATGAAGAATGAAGAAGCTGCACACAGAAGGATCCACTGGCTGACCTACTGTACATGTCTACTCAGAAAGTTCTAGAAGACACAGTCCATCAAAATGAGAAATAAAGTCAGAGCAAGAAAGAGAGGGGAGTCAGTAAAGTGTCAGACACAGGAAAGAAGCAAAACTTTAAAAAAAATCCAGAAAGGTGGGGTGAGGAGCATCCTCAGGCCAGGGCTAGGGTGGAGCAGGAAGCTGAAGAACTCAGAAAAGCCTCAGCCAAATAAAACACACAAAAGCCACATGGAGACTCCAAGGAGCTTGGTTCCCCTGAAAGGTCACTGAGTAAGTATCCGGGACATTGTCTGTTGCCTTAGAATGTGGTATAATTTTTCTAAATATGCTTTGGTTAAGCAATTAAGGCTAAATTTAAGTAGAATGGACTCAGGTCAAAACGGCAGGCAGGCTTGCTGTTGTAGCATGAAGCCAGTGGCTGGATGGGATCTGAAAATGCTTTCACAGTGCTGCAGGCATCAACAAACTGAGATTCGTGCAAGGTAATGCAGTATATGAGGATAAAGATGGCAAAGAGGCCATAAGAATCTGAGAGGTTCACAACGACAGAATATTCCGTATTAAGACAGCCTTAGACTCGACTACAAGATCTTGTCTTAGGAACAGGGGTCAAAATATGAGGAGGATGAGTTCTACCTTGAGCCACATCTGAAAGCCGTTATTCAGGAAAGAAAGGGTAAGACTGGGTAAAGCAATCTCGCAGTTGAGATCTATGTGTGGCTGGTCTCAGATCATTCTTAGGAACTTGGTTCAATCTGAACCCCAATGTAAGAATTATGGGCTGGAGAGATGGCTCAGTGGTTAAGAGCACTGCCTGCTCTTCCAAAGGTCCTAAATTCAATTCCTAGCAACCACATGGTGGCTCACAACCATCTGGTGCCCTCTTCTGGCCTGCAGGCGTACATGCAGACAGAATACTGAATACATAATAAATAAATAAATCTTTAAAAAAATATACTCAATGTCATCGATCTGTACACTTAAAAGTTTTTTAGCCGGGCAGTGGTGACGCACGCCTTTAATCCCAGCACTCGGGAGGCAGAGGCAGGTGGATCTCTGTGAGTTCCAGGACAGCCTGGTCTACAAGAGCTAGTTCCAGGACAGGCTCCAAAGCCACAGAGACACCCTGCCTCAAAAAACCAAAAAAAAAAAAAAAGAATTATTTGCTTTGCAGATGTATTGCTATATATACATCTATATATAATATACAGTATTATATATACATATATATATATGTTGAGATCATTTTTAAAGTAGAATGGACATTCACAAGGACATCTATAAAGATGGCCACTATAGGGTTAGCAATTTGTAAAAGGTAGCTTAAATACCCATTCACAGGCATAACCCTGTGCATTTCACAATATCTTGGGGTAGGCAAGGAGCCTACATGGCAAGGAGCCATTGTAATTTAAATACGCTTGTTATTGTATAGGATTTTGGAATGCCCCAAACAGAATCCAAGGAAATCCTCTGGGTAGGGCTTCCCTTACCTGGGTAAGGTAGTGTCCCCTACCTCATGACACTTGTCTTCTCAGGGACAATTCTCAGACTTGAGGTACTGATCATTCTGCCCAATCCCAGCCACATGGTCATTGCATCCTTAATGACAGGTTGGTTGTGTGTCTTTGAACATCATGTGTGTCAGGATGTAACTCACAGATCAGGAATGTCCATCCCCACTGAACACCTGGAGGTCAGAATCTCTCAGCTGGTGACCAAATCTTGCTTTACACTGAGCTGGTGAGAGTTCCCCAAGTGCTGATGTCCCCAGATAGAATCTATTCGTGGACCATAGCCCCCTCCAGAAACTGATCCTGAGATGGAAGCCCACGTGTGCAATGAGACAACCACAACCTTCACGCTGGGTGCTATGGGTGACTTAAATCTGCATTCGACATGTGGCAACAGTCACTGTCTCTGGGGAACTAGAGGCAAATTTCACCAGTCTCTTGATATTTCCCTAAGTATTTCCTTGCTATTTTCCTATTGGTCTCCATTTTTTATAACATGATACATGACTTCTGAACCTGAAAGCTATTTCCAAGGATATATTCATTCAACTTACATCCCTGAGAAACTGTCCCACAGTAGGAACCCACACACACAGGGGACCCTGA